>JAUELF010241803.1:0-12533 GCA_031471495.1 Clinocardium nuttallii | reverse complement strand
GCGAGACGGCTCATTTGTTACATCACTCCGGCTAATGCATCACATCAACAGTTTTATCAGTGAAACCAAATTGAGACATAGATGATAGTTCTATTTTATCTCATGCATGTCTCTTTTCTTTGTAGGCTTACAGTGAAGAATACGGCGAGTCTTCACTGTTCACATGCGCATCAACCCTTAACCATATTCATTTTCTATCTAACGCCCCTGTAGCAGACGACTCTTTAACACATTGCGGCATAAGGATAATTGCTCAGAATGAGCAATTTCTCCATTTGCCAAGCTATTTACATTTATATCCAGTAGATAATTGTTCATTTACGTAGATTTTCCGTTTTTGTTTCTAGATGTCTTAAAAGTCGTCTGCTGCGTATTTTATTGTGTATGCGGGAAAGGGCTGTGACACTATTTCGATTAACGCGTATCAAATAAATTAACTAATCGAATTGAAATAAATGTTTCTCTTTTTTAAATGTTCTTGATATTTTTTATTAATTTGTACGTTTCAGGGGGAATTTTTGTATAAATTCAACTGAAGTATTTGCACAGTGAAAAACATGGGGTCCTTTTTTCTTTGGTCTATGGCGTTTACAAATATTTGTAGACAACCGGGTGCAACAGAACGGTGTTCGTTTTATATTGAACTTATATTCACGGCAAATTGCAAGATACAGAAATAAACAATAACACGAGTTGACAGTTTTACCCTTCCCCTAAAGTATATTGAAGTATCTATAAATGAGAGCATAGATATATAACTGTTATAGTTGAAAACATCATTGCAAAAAGAGAAATTCGCTTGTCATTTTTTCGCTATGTTCGAAAGTCGCCTGCTGCAGTTGCGTTAAAATGCGTCTGAAAGGGGAAAAGGGGTAAGGAACCATGGTCTTCGTCAGCATCGTTCAAAGCCGGAATGAAGCAGTATGTTTTAAATCAAAGGGGTGAAAGTTGTTTCTCAAGATATTGCTTATCGTTGATTTAAGCATTTATGAGCCGTCCAGTGTTGCCTCTGCGTAATGTATCGACCCAGATCAGACAGTGCAGCCAATGCAGACTGATCAGGGCCGACACATTCAGTCTCAGGGGGATAGAGGTATAGAGTAATGATCCTGAAACATAAAATCTACAGGAGGCGAAAAGTGTCTGTACGGCATGCTTAGGCGGATCCGGGTTTCTACTTCACGCAGAGTCCACAATGTTGGTTTTCTCGCGGGATTTAACGTGGATTGCTCATACATGTACGTATGCATGTACCTGCGATGTAATAAGATATTAACCCTTTCCAAAAAACAGGCGATTTGTGACACCTCTGCTGCAGACGTATTTTGAAACATTTTGACAAAGAGGGAGATTACTCATAAAGAGCAATATCTCCGTTTGCCACAATGTTTTCAACTTTATCTAATTATCATTCTTTATTTTTAAAAGCTTTCGATATGTTTGACTAAATGACAAGTACCATATTACAAGTTATCAGTAATATTACCCACTTATACTGACACCAGGCAGTCAATTGTAATGCTAAACCCGCAATTCTGATCGCCAATGAGTGACATAAATTATAACCATTTATAAAGTATTTATTATGACCCGACTGCTGATCGAACCCACGACCTTCCGCACCGAGACTACTACACTACCGAGTCGTTCAACACATAAGTAGGAAAGCAATGTCATGTTTATATATCCGTGTCAGTCCATGGCCGTTTCCTAAGCGTTTCACCATATACATACAACACATATGCAAACAGACGACGTTGATAACATCTAGGAAAAACTATATATATATGGCAAATGTATTCTGATGAAAGTATGATTATTGAATAATTTTGATAACATTGTGGCAAAAGTAAAAATTGATCATTGTGATTAATTTCTCATTTTCCAACAATGTTTTTATAAAATTGTTTATTGGTCAAAATGCGTCTGCATGTGAGAAAGGGATAAAGAGATAATAATTGAATAAGAATGTGATTATTTTAAATCATCGATCTAAGATCTATACGTGATCGTTATCATATAAACACTCCCTATCATTTAAGTTTTGGATTTCATAATGTGATGATATACGGTGATTTGGGATACCAATACTGTTTGGCTTTACTCATTTTATAGGAATACGAATAATGGTGAGATGGGTGCGTGTTTTACTGAATTTGCCAACATTTGTGTAAATGATTATTTTTCGAAACATAAATGGAAAAAACCCCATGTGGGAATCGGACCCACAACTGTAGGCTTTTCCAGCATCTTAACTCTCACTATAATTCTAAATTGTGTTTGTGTTTTAACCCTTTCCCATACAGACGCTTTCTGACGCCTCTTCAGCAGACGCCTTTAAAAAAAAACTAAGTGACAATTTTGCCACAATGTTTTCCACTTTTAGTCATAGGTTATCCATTCAATTATAGAGATTTTCTATCTTTTGACGAAATATATGTTCAAAGTCGTCTGCTGCAGAATTGTCGTATGTAGTGCACCGCCCCAGGAGAAAAACAATCTTAGCGTAATTATAACATGTGTGGAAAAACACGTGCTATATAAGGTTCCTATATAATTAAGCCGTCCCGTAAGAAAACCAACATCTGACTAATGTGTCGAAAGATCAATCTGTGCTGTCCGAACAGACTTGGGATCGAACCAGGGACACCCTGTTTCGAAATCCCCAACGCTAACCACTCGACCACAGCGGATTCCTACTAATTGGCGAACATTACATAGTCAGTTCTGAGGACGGAGAACGTTAAAAGAATTAGTTTCCGGCACGGATTATTCTTCATGGATGTCCATGCTCATCTGGATATACACAGGTTACAAATGCCTAGCGATTGGTTTACGAAGGCCGCTGCCCATTTATAGTTGTTTTTTTGTAAACCCTGTCATGGCGGTTGAGAAAAACATATTCAATACAAGCTATTAGAAATGAGACCTAAATCCAAGCCAACCCTTTTTTGTTGGTACCCAAAACAATCGTTTAACTGAGACATTTTTTGAGTATCCACAAAATGGAGTTTGATATTCAAATAAGGATTTTGGAACATGACATGTGTACCTTACCTGAATTTCTGATTTGATATTCTTCTTCTTGAATTTATTATCAAAGTTTTATTTTAATTATTAATCATTAACCCTTTCCCACAGACAAACAATACAATCTGCGGTAGACGCCTTTGAAAACATTTAATCAAAATCATGAAACATCTCTATAAATGACTTACTGATAAGTTGAAAACAGTGTTGCAAAAGGGTAAATGTCTTCTTTAGACACAAGGTTTTCAAATGTCGTTTGCGTCAGAAAGCGTCTGTATATGGGAAAGGGTCAAACAGGTTAAATAGTACACAAACTGTGTTACTTAGTGTGTCAAATGACATTACTCAATAGACTAACTAAATACAACTAAACTTTCGTAAGAAACGTTACATTTGTAATTCGTAATACTAGACAGTGGAACTTGTGTATAAAGACCATCCATGGTAACGCAACATAATGGTCTTTGTACACAGGTGGTTTTTATTCGCAGGGTCATTTATACAGAAATGAGTTATTGGAAAAATAAAATGGTGGTTGCTATATACAGGGAATCGCTATTCCAAGGTGGTCTTTAGTACTGGTTTGTCTGTACATATGTGCGCAAGGGTCTAGGTCAGGTCAACTGTGTCTGGTAATACTGTCTTTTGAACTTTTTCTCTGCAGTTTAGATGTTGGTATACACAGTGACACATGAGTATGACAGATGTGACCAAACGTCCGTTCAGTAGAGGCAAGCGGCAGTCGAACAATTTATATTTGACGGATCGGTCACCTGGTACTACGTGTGAATCTCAGTCATGCAGGTCCATCGAAGCAGACGAAGATGATAAAGGTATGTAATCCCACTCCTTATTATTCCCCCTCCTCTCCTCCTCCTCCTCATCATAAGTAGCAGTTACTTTTTTCGTCAGTATCATCATCGTCTACATAACCACACGCAGCACCAATATCATCATCACCATTATCTCCATCATCATCATCATTATCATCATCATCAACATCAACCTCAGCATCATCATCACCACCACCACCACCACCGCCACCATCATTGTTACATCATCTTCGCCGTCTTCTTCTTTTTCCTTAGTTATGTCTCGACTCATGATTGAGAGCATAGCATTGTTTTAGTACATTCCAGTTTTATTCAAACATTTGAAATCAATTAATACATACCCTGAAAACTCCGTTTGCAAAAATGTTTTAAATTCTTCTCAGTGAGTATATCTTCATTTATAGAGATTTTAAATAATTGTGCATAGATGTTCCAAACGTCTGCTGCAAGGTTGATTTTAGATACTTTATTCTTCCCTTTTTGATATATATATTATTGACATGTACAATATATCGGTACTTTATTTCTCTTTGGTTGAACATTATAGTAAACAATGTCCACAACAAAATCTAAGAAAATGCAACAATACGCCAAACTGAGTAGCCTATATTTTAACACCTTTTCCCAAATATATACGAGAAATCTGCAGCAGTTGATTTTGAAAGTATCTGGATGACTTTATGGATAAATCTATTGAACAGTCGTCTGCTTCGGATGCGTCACCATTTGTATTCAAGTGTGAACGTGCTAACTATTTTCATTTTATATTCTCATAATAATTAACCCGTTCAAACAAACGGCCTCTGCAGCAGACGACTTTTGAAAAAGTTGCACAAAAGAAGAAATTGACCATTTTCAACTATAAGCTTTTGTTAATGGAGGTTTTCAGTATTTTTACCATATTTTCAAAGTAGTCTGCTGCATATTTGTTATAAGTGGGAAAGAGTTAAAGGTCATAATATTTGATTCCATAATCTACGGTGACATCATAGTGACGTCATCTTTTGACTCTTCATTCTTCGCAACTCGGCGTTTGCTCCATTCATGTACATTTGGCACAAAATATACGAGAACACCTCCTAATATTAGGCACGCTCCTATAAAATTGAAGGTGAGGTAGTAGTAGCCACTGTAATCACGTAAATATCCTGGAATTGAAGATAAAAAAGGGGTTCAATAAAAGAAAAGGTTGAACGAAGCAAATGAGTACCAATATCTACTTTGTAGTTATGTTTACGAATATTTCGTAAATGTGATTATAGATATCAATTGCTCTGATTGAGCATACACTTGTTAGCTTATGTAGGCCGATTTGATAGCGTGTACACTTTACCAAGTACAAGCATCTGACAGGTACAGAGACATATTAAGATACAAGGGAGTCCAGGTGCGATATCCGAAGTCTTTCAGAAAAGACCCATTGGTTCTTTAACGTGATCAGTGTAAAGCAACGATACACGCGAGGTTTACTGGTTTGGTGGGTGACACTTAAAAGCATCTCAGAAAAATCTAGAAACAAGATCGGGATATGAACGCCGGACCTCTTGATTGGCATTATAACGTGTTAGCCACTCGACCACCGGATCACTCTAACTTGTTATCGCTAGTTATATTAACCGTTTTTTGTCCATTTTTCCTGACATTAGCGTGTCAAGCCTAATGTTAATACCATAAGCAAGCGGCAAGCGTCAAGAAGGGGAAATAATTATTACTATTTTAAGTCTTTAAGCCGATGCAGAGATGAAAACATGTTTGAAAGGGGGGTAAATTACGTACTTATACACATATATATATGTCTCCTTTCATCCCTATGTTTTCAAAATGGGTTCGGTGAATAAGCTCAACCCTGAGAGAGAGAGAGGATCAATTGGGTGTCAATAAATGCACGATCGAGTTTGTCGCCCCACACATTTTATAGCAAGGCTTTACCTGTGCATAAACTACTTTAAAAGTTGTAGTAATGGCTTTCTCTGCTTGGCGCCCAATGTTGTTGGATAAGCATAACGACTGAATTAGTGTTGAAAGCGGATTGAATCATCATTCGAACAAACAATTGATTGATTGATTGTTTGGTGTTTTACACTGCTTTCTACAGTGTTTCAGTTTCAGTTATATCACGACGTTTCCTGGGTAAGTTACCAGTACTTCTGGTCCATACTTCTGACACATGTCACTCAGTCGTTATGCTAACCCCGCAACCCGAGCGCCAAGGACGAATAAATAAACAACACATACCTGCGCATGGAAGTGCCAAGCCACTTGCGGTGCCTTGAACCAATGATGTAAAGCCAAGAGCTCCCTGTATAAAAGACAAGTGAATTATTCACGACATATGTGTAATGCAAGCTTAAAACAATTAAGACAATGTACAACATAATATACCAAGGCTAGCCTACAACGCAACCAGATATTTAACTTCGCTGCTCGCATTCGAGCTTGTGCTTCATGTACCACAGTCACGTAAAAGGTCCGATTTTAATCGTATTACCTTAAAATTTAAAACATATCAAAAGCCATAGTAATTATTTACCAATTCGTAAAGGTTTGATAATTGCACAAACAATCGAAGCATCTGTATTTGTCATTAGTCAAATAGTATACCAATGACATAAATCAGTCGATCCATACGTCAGAAAGGTTATTAAGAAAATCTTTAAAGTATATGTGGAATGGTGAAACTTTAGATATGCAAAGAAACATATAATATCAACATTATGGCATCTGCGTAATGTATCGACCAGATCAGCATGCGCTATCCGCCCAGACTGATCCGGGCCGACACATTCCGTCTCCGAGGGATAGAGGTATAGAGAAATTATTCCCGAAACAGAAAATCCACAGGAGGCGAAAAGTGTCTGTCAGGGTTAGCCTGCAGGACATGTTTAGGTAGATCTGTTGGTTTTCTAGTGTCTCCTGCATCTATCATACACCGGTTTATTCCTTCAGGAAATATACAGATACTAGTAAATAATCCGGAATAAAACATTTTTGTATTACTTTAAAACAAAATAGTTATTGAAAAATTAAAACGAGGCCAATGTTCTCAAAAAAGAAACATGTATTACCTTAAAATCCTCCACGGAAAGAATATCCAAAATAACAACAACGAATAGAGCGAAGTAAACGCCCTGTAGCCAACCAGCAATAGCTGCGTATATCATGATCGTCCCAAATGTGTTCATGAAATGCATAAACTGGGCGGCAACACCCATGGTAATTACAGATATCGCTATTAATGTCGACCGATGGCACCATTCTTTGTCCGAGATATATCCGAACACAAAGCGTGACGTAAAGTCTATTATACTCATACTCGAGACTATCCATGCTATCCTGTTGTTATCCACTCCCATTTCATACGCGTGTGGTGGCAGATAGGCAGTGGCCAATGCGCTTCCCGAGCATAAAAATGCGGTACAAATTAGGTAATATAAAAACTCCGGTTTTGACAATAATTTCACATCAAACAGTCTTGAACCGAGTCTCACAATAGATGACCTTATCGTTGTCATGTACATAATTCGTTTGTCTTTCGATGATCGTCTCTCAGATGTGTCTGTATTCGGAATATCTGGGATTAGTGTAAGATCATACAGAGATGAATTGATAATGTCTGTACTTGCAAATCGAGCCATTTTAGAATTAAACAAAGAGTCAATGGTGGATGTTTTATTCGTCGCGGAAGATTCTGGCCTGTTTTCACTGCCCGTCCGTCTACGGCGAGTAGATGTCAAATCTGCATTACCCTGTCCGGGATAACTGAGGGCCCGTTGAAAAAGATTTTTGACTTCGTTTCCGAATGGTTCCTGTCCGCTTGCACTTTTGTTGCATTCACAGTGTTCTTGGCTAACACAAGCCTTATCTTTCAGTAGTATAACTTCGTCTTCCGGTGTTGCCTTGCGTTCGCGCATTACTCTCTTTTTATAGAATGACATTGGCCTATAAAGGCATGCTAGTACACACATGTTCAAATGGAATCCAGCTATGTACATGTAGGTTCCCGTAAAGGCGTAGGTCTTAAATAGCTCTGTGATAATAGGAGCAAGTACAAGACCGCCGACGCTTACACCTGCATTTGAAATATTGTTGGCAAACCCTCTCTTTTTGTCGAAGTAGACGCTGATGATTGTTGCGATTTGTGGGTGAATGAATGCATTACCAATCCCTGTAAAGTAATAAATATGAATATTATTAAAGTACTTCGTCTCATTTCGTTTAAACATGCATCGTTTCATTTATTTGGTGTGTACACAATATCGTGTGTTCTTCTTTTATATGCAATAATCATTCTTGAAAAATCGAAAATCCATAAAATCGCAAAAGGTTTGCACTAAATCAATACAAACACAACACTTTCAACAGTTGCCATCCGCCAATATGTTCAGATATTGCATGTTACACCGAATATGTCTCATGGATCCAGTATCGCAAATCCGGCAAAGAAACCAACACTCAGCATGACAGTGCCAATACAATGATTGACAGTGATATATAACTAACTCCCTATTTTATCTATTTTATGTATATAATACCAAACATAGAGTAACTCTATACCGTCGAAAACGTGTCATGTTATTTATGGAATCCCCTCGGTGATAAGTAGTGGTAGAGCGTCCGTTTCGATGCAGGATGTCGTGGGTTCAACCCCGGTATAGTCATAGCAATGACTTTAAACTGGTCGTAATGACAATCCCATAGTTGGCGCTGGTGTCAGTATATATGGACCATCAGTACTGGTAAATTACTCAGGATACGCCGTGATATAACTGAACAATTATTGAAAGCGGTGTAAAAGCATACGAACATAGCATGCTTACCTGTAAAACACAATACAAACAAACACAGACACAAACGAACGAAGTCTGAAGGCGGCTACTCTTCACTATGCTAGCTTGTTCATACGTTTAACAGGGTATCGAGAAGCCTCCGATCCCGATTCGGTGTTACACTTGCTCATTTATGTTATTCAGAATGCACATGTCGAACCGCTACAGCAAAGTTGATAACAACGAGGGCTAAATACATATATAGTCGTCGTGAATTCGAATCTCGAAACGGTCATTCATTCTGTTCGATGACTGATAACAACAAATGTCAACCCCTAATGATGAACGCACAGTTTAAAGGTAGCCGTTTGCCTGGTTAGAATGCAGAGCTATGTCAGCCGTCCCGCGAGAAAACCAACACTGTGGCCTCTGCGTAATGTATCGACCAAGATCAGCCTGCGCTGTCCGCGCAGATCCGGGACGAAACATTCCGTCGCAGGGTGATAGAGGTATAGAATAATGATTCCTGAAATAGATAATCCACATGATGCGAAACGTGTCTGTCCGGGTTAGCCTGCTTGGCATGCTTTAGCTGATCCGGGTCGATCTTTTGCGCAGAGTCCACAATGTTGGTTTTCTCGCGGGACAGCTCATGTACTGAATCGAATCCCGAAACGCCTGGCTAGGTGAACCGGTCGGGTTGATGTTATACAGTTAAAACCCCAATCATTCATAATCATGATACAAATAACTTACCAATGAAAATTCCCAAACACAAATATGCAATACCTATATCTGTGATGAACGCGGTTATGAGATAGGATACGGAGGATAGTAATGTGCCGATGGTGATGGACGTTCGGGCTGACATAGAACTACCAACTGTCATTACGAATAAAGCTGAAAATGAAAATCAGAATGTCTATTGTCCTGGGTATTGTTAACCTGTTAACTCTCATCATGTTAAAGTAGAACATTCCTGGTGGGTGTAATGGTAGAGCGTCCGGCTCGTCTTCGAGAGGTCGCTTGTACGATCCCCGACTGTGTCATACAAAATACTTTAAGATGTTAGTAATGCATGCCCACCTTGGATCTCATGGTTGCGAGCGACTGACTGGCTGGTATCATTATGAATTAACTTACCCAGAAAACGCCCAACACACAACAATCATCACCAAATAAGCTTCCGTGCGTACCGATCGCCTTAGTGATGTAGTGGTAGAGCCTCCGCCTCTGGTGCGGCATGTAGCATGCTCGAACCCCGCTCGTAATACCAAATACTTTAAAAATGTATTTCCCTCTTTGGTGTTCATAAGTGTTAGGTCAACGACTTACATGTACTCGCTGGTATCAGGGTGAATGAACAATAAGTACTGGCAACTCACTCAAAAGACGTCGTGATATAACGTAACAATGTTGAAATCGGCATAAAAACATACAAACAAAAACAAGAAATAGATCGTGCATACCTGTGATGCTGTACGCTGCGTTTTGAAGGGTGAATATGAGCGACGTTTCAGAAGACGTGGAGTGAAAGCGCTCTTGAAGTTGTACGAATATGATCCCGAAACACTTCATTTGGCCAATCACGATTAAGTATAACGTTGCAGAAGCTGTACAAATATAATGATTATACAAAGGTAAATTACTCGACAAGTTTGACATGATCCTGATCTTTATAAAAAATATGTCAAGATATAGTATACCTGTACGTTGCAATAGAACAGTCCAACCTGTGTTTAAAGACCACCCACTTGAAGTGAACAATCTGGTCTTTGTTCACCGATGGTCATTAATTACAGGGTATTTTATGCACAAAGGGAGTAATTGATCAATTAAAAAAAGTGTGTTTGCTATATACAGGGAATTGCTACACAAAGGTGGCCTGTAGCACAGGTTTGACTGTATATATATATATATATATCTTTGCACAAAGGTCATGGTCTGGTCAATATTGTCAAGTTATACCACGACCCAAAAGCGTTGACTTTAGAATTAACATAGGCCTACATGATATTTCATCATTTTCTAGGCATTTTTGAGGCGATAATATTTTTATTGAATATAGGTTCAATTCACGGGATAGAGTATTGTTGTTTTTGTTGAGTTTTGTTGTAGATAAAAAGAATAGAGCTAAAATTCTGCACTTGGACATTTCCGGAAATTAGCTTTTTGTATTGTTAACATCCGTTGAGCCTTGTGGTAAGATGCGTTTGTCTCCTGAAGTATTAACCCTTTCCCACATACAGCAAATCGGCAGCAGACGACGTTGGATACATCTTGGCAAAAACACAGAAACAATCTGTAATATTGCCTCTAAAACTTGAAAACATTGTGTCAAAAGGAGAAATTGCTTGTTTTGAGCAACTTCTCCTTTTGTCACAGTGCTTCCAAAAGTCGTTTGCTACAGAGGCGTCAGCAAGCGCTTATATGAGGAAAAGGGTTAAAGCTATTGCAGATAAACTACGTACGCTCATTCATTATCAGAAGACAACTTTGTTTTTCAATGACCTAAATCTTGTTGTCCCTTACCCTTGTTATTGCCAACGATGACGTTTAAATATGACTGTATGTTTTCTTTTAAAATCTCAAAATACTGCCCGAATGCAGCAACTCTTAAGTCGCGGGTTGTATCAGGTAAATATGTTGCTGTAACACGTGTTTTCAATTATGTTCGGAATGACGAAACGAAATTAGAAGTGAACAAACAAACCCAGAAGAATGACCCAAGCCCATCCTCTATCAATCGGAAGACCTTCATTATCATCGCCTATATCAGATTCGTCTGCATTCGCATCTGTATTGACACAATATTCTTGATTAATAGATTTTCGTCGACACTGCTCACATTTGTTACAACTATCGCCATTAAGAACGTGTCCATTTTCCTTTGAAACATTTTTAAAACAATCAGATTTTGAATTGGTATCACTAAGACTAATTGGTTCTTTGTCCTCCATCTTAACGTATAACACAGACACACCAACACCAATTAATATCCAACACAGAGAAGAAGGCTCCCACGTGTGATTCTTACTTAAACCATTCTTGCGAGATTGTTACAAATGGTGCAATCTCTAAATAGTTGTTATCTTGCTCTATATACAGTATTTGAACCGTGTTACATTAACCCTTACAGGTAAACTATCAAATTCCTTGTCCAATTTGGCGAGGTACAGAATGCTTGCCTCGTGGTAAAAAATATGTCACAAGTCCGATTCCAATTAGAACTTCACACACACGCGCGGCGCGAGTACCTTGAAGCAGCCATCGAGTGTAATATAGTGTTAGGAACTCGTTCACAATTGATGTTTATAGAAATCTTAATTTACATCAAACATCAAACGCTTCTCATTTGTCACAAGTAATTGTGAGTTGATCAAATTAACAGTATTTGCAAAATATGTACAAGAAAAGGTATTTGTTCAACAACAATTAAGGAAAATGATACTAGTCTGAAGGTCAAAAGATCGTAACTATTGGTAAAGGGTGTCATCGCTGGACCTTATAGTAATTAAAATAGATATAACACTCTTGAAACTCCAAATAAATCAATGGAAATCAATTATTTTAAATTCATCAGATAAAATGTAGATGTAACAAAATGTCTATGGTATATTAAAAAAATATAGTAAGAAAAGTCGACCTTTTTATCTATTGATTGTGAAGTCGCAGCCAAAGCATCGTCTCCATAGGTACTCGGATGCTAGACTGTTAGCCCATTGGTAGAAGACGAATGACGTTTATCACATAGACTGTTAGCCCATTGGTAGAAGACGAATGACGCTTATCACATAGACTGTTAGCCCATTGATAGAAGACGAATGACGCTTATCACATAGACTGTTAGCCCATTGATAAAAGACGAATGACGTTTATCACAATGATTTTTGTTAGCCCATTG
>JAUELF010241770.1:0-12534 GCA_031471495.1 Clinocardium nuttallii | reverse complement strand
TAGGTGAACTGGCCGCCGTGATATGACTGAGAAATTGTTAAAAACGGCGTTAAACCCCAATCAATCAATCATTGATTATTTAGGGTATATATCAACTTTGTAAGCAGAAAAATTTAAAGAAATCTCATGCATAGTATTGAAAAAGTTTATTCGGTGTCGTCTCACTTTGCCAACTTTTTGTTCTTTAAGGTAAGATTTTTGGGATGAAAACAAGTTGACAAAGTGAGACTAGGTCAACATGCATGAATTAGCCCATTAGCCCGGGGCAATACATGTATTATTATTTCAATCTTTAGCTCTCCTTATTTAATATTATCCGCCTACTACAATAGAGATGCCCATTTTCCAAACTTATTATTAAAGGTAAGACAGATCTAGGTGTTAAAAAATAATTGGTTTGCAAAGTGAGACTAAATTTGTTACGAACAATTCAAAATGTTCAGATTTAACCCTTTCCCAGATACATCATATCATCAGCAGGAATCTGAAAAATATATATAGGCAAAGCTTTGGATAATTTCTATAAATGAAAGTAGAACTATTGAATAGAGTTGAAAACATAGAAGCAATTATTAAGGATAAATTGCTTATTCATTATGAGCAATTTCTCCTTTTTTGCCACACTGTTTTTCAAAATTGCCTGTTGCAAAAGTGTTTGGGAAATTGCAGACACATTTTGATGCAAAAGCAGCAGATGACTTGAAAACATTGTTGCCAAAGCTGAAATTGCTCATGATGAGCCATTTCTCCTTTGGCCATTATGCTTTCAACTTTATTTAACAATTAAGCTATTTTTTATGGAGTTTTTGTATAGATCTATGTTTTCAAAGTTGTGTGTTCCAGATCTGTTGCATGTGGGAAAGGGTTAAATATTAATGATATCAAAGTGCTAAAAAAACAATTGCATGTATTATAAGCATCAAGGTTAATTATATTCAGGTATTTTATAAGAATTCCTTCTATTTTGCTATATGTGCGTCCCACAGTGAACACCTTTTATAAAAAATAAAATGTTGAAAATATCTTGCTAATTAATAACTTGGGGTGTATAGAGTATAATGAATGGCTCATGCGAAAAAGTACAACTTGAACGCTTTCACCCATGTACATTATTGTAACATGCAGTCAGTTCAAAATCTACACTTTTCACAAATCATTTACAATAGCATTGTAAGATGACTAAGATATATAGATCTTGATAAGACCAAGCAGTAGTCTTAACTATAATTAGTACATTTTTACCGGGACAATCTCAATTACATGTACTATTAAATCTGAATGTAAAAAGACAAACATTATTATATCTTTGACATTTTAGCCCATACAGTTATAATGTGCATACAATGCGGACTGCAATCAGTCATTCTATTTGAATGTTTTTGAAAATCAATATAACTGAAAGTTAAATAATTGAATAGAGTTGTGCTCATCAATTTCACCTTTTGCCACAATGTTTTCTAAAGTTGTCCTTCCCAGGAGACATCAGAAAGTGTCTGTGAGCGGAAAAAGGTGGAAACATGAGTGACCAGTGCAGATAATCATTTGATAAAACTCACTGTTTAACCCTTTCCCTCATACAACAATTTTGCAGAAGACACCTTTGAACATATTTTGTTAAAAAATAGAAAATCTCTATAATTGAACGGATAACCTACAACTAAAAGTGGATAACATTGTGGCAAAAAGAGAAATTGCTCTTTTTGAGCAATTTCTTCTTTTGTCACTATGTTTTTGAATTACCTGAAAAACAGATAAAAGCATCTGTAAGCACTTCGTAACCAAGTATGCACTTAATGCAAATCTACCTGTCCTTTTGTGATACATGTACAGCATGATATATGAAGTTGTTTACCTGTTTATCTTAATGCACATTCATCAACTATGGCCGCCTCAATAATGGCACTTGCTTTTGTTACAAAGACTAAAAATGGGGAAAAGTTTTTATCAACATTTTCCATATTTTAACCCTTTCCCACCTGCAGGCGCATTTTGACGCAATAGCAGCAGACGTTTTTTGAAAAACATTGTGACCAAAGGTGCAATTGCTCATGATGAGAAATTATCCTTTGGCCACAATGTTTTCAACTTTATTTAACAATTAAGCTTTCTTTTATGGAGATATTTGGCCGGATTTTGCTTGAAAAATTCCGGTCTATAGATTGGCTCTGTTGGTCCGTCAACATTTTGGTTAAAGTTTCAGGTTGAGACAAAATCTCAGCACTGGTAAGGGTTACAAACTTGAAACTTTGCCTGAAGGTAACCAGTAACAAGTTCTATTGATTTCTATGGTTACTTTGACCTTGACCTTGGTTTGTCGATTTCCAGGGTCAAATTGCCGACAATCCGGCCTTACTGTCTTCAGCGGTTTTTGTTACTGTTTTCAAAGTCATCTGCTGCAAAATTGTTGTATATGGGAAAGGGTTAAACCAGAAAATCAAACCTATTGCACAAAAACAATATGAATATAGTGGGTTAAAAAGTACTTTGATATTTCCAGACTTCATGCAAAACTGTTGTAACTGCATTTTGTAACAAGATTTTGTTACAATACAATCATTTTGTGTGAAACCATCAACTTTCATGAAGCTTAATGTCAGTCGCTAAAATTCTACACTTCACACTTCATGGATTTTTAACTTCGCCTACATCACCTGATGTATGACAAATATTAAATTATAATTTTAAAACCTTTTTAAATTTCAGCTTAAACATCAAAATACATATTTTGATTATGATACTCAATGACTTGGTTAAAATCATGAGCAATGTATCCTTTTGCCACAAAGTTTTCAAAGGTTGTCTGCTGCAGAGGCATCAAAAAACATCCATATGTGGGAAAGTGTTACATTGTGTGCTGAAGATGCTTCAGATTGGGTCTGCAAATGGTAAAGGGTTAAACACCTTTTGTAATTTCAGCTGAAACATCAAAATACTTGTGTGCAATAAACAATGACTTGGTGTTTGATAAATGATATGTGGGAAATACATATCTTTTCTTTTGAGGGATTCCTTCCTGAACCAGGTTATATTTTGCCACCGCTACAGAATGTGTTGAAACCATTCTGAGAAAAAGAGAACTTGTTTTTTCACTCATGTTACGAAGGGGCTCTACCTCACAGGTTCCCAGCATATATAAATGGATTTATAATATATAATATGATTATTATGTCTATTATGTGATAGTGGGTAAAAAAAAGCCTATCCAGGTACCTGTGGGCTGCACCACCGTAAAACTGACCTTTGGAACGTTCATAAACATTCAACGGGATGAGCCGTCTTGCGAAAAAAAAAAACATTTTGGCCTCTGCTTAAAGTATTGACCAGGAACAGCATAAGCATGTCGGGCAGGCTTACCCAGATGGACACATTTTTTCCTCCTGTGGATTTTCTGTTTCAGGAATCATTACTCTATATCTCTTTTCCCCTGATATGGAATGTGTCGGCCCAGATCAGTCTGCGAGGACAGTGCAGGCTGATCTGGGTTGATACATTACACAGAGGCCATAATGATGATTTTCTCATGTGACGGCTCAAATTGGGGTTTGATCAGGATCTTCTTGATCATTATACCTGTTCATACAAGCATTTAGAGCAATTTCTTCTTTTGCCTTGGTATTTTCAATAAAAGTGTGCTGCAGTGGTTTAGAATTGCTAGCGGGAATGGGTTCTTATCTAATAGCTCTGCTGCAGTGGTTTAGAATTGCTAGCAGGAATGGGTTCTTATCTAATAGCTCTGCTGCCTTTTTCAGTGGGATATTGTGAAGACCAAAGCCCAACTGATTGTGACAAGCAAGATTGTGATGTTGAATACGGGGCACTGGGAGTCCCTGGCTCATTTGAAAAATGTCTACACAAAGGAAATTTTCAGTGAACCATTGGTAAGTCAAGAATTTATTGATATGCTTTGATCCTTTCCCACTTACAAACGCTTTCTGTTACCTCTGCAGCAGACATTTTTTATACGCCGCCAGAGGCGGTCGTATATTGGCGTCAGCATCTTCTCCGTCTGTCCGTCCATCCACATTTCTTGTGAATGCAACTCCTCCTACGTTTCTGACTGTATCTTTTCAAAACTTGGTCAATTTCATAACTTTAATGTGTAGATGTGCATGAAGCGGCGATTTTCCGGTTCATAGATATTTGCAAGATTTATGTCCCTTGTAACTTAGTCTCTGTAGCTGATTGATATTGCAGCCTTGTGAACGCAACTCTTCCTACGTTTCTGACTGAATCTTTTCAAAACTTGGTCAATATCATTACTATAATGGGTAGATGTGCATGAAGCAGGGATTTTCTGGTTCAGCAATCTTTGCAATAGTTATGCCTTTCGAAACTTGGTCTCTATAGCATATTCACTTGTAAGTTAATACTTAAGTCAGCTAGGCTGGTAAGCAGAGTAAGACTTTCAACTCTGAAAAAGTGTGGTTAACTATTTTTCTCAAGGAAACACCCGGCTGCCCCTGCAGGGATCGAACCTGCTACCCAGGCAACCATGATCTCAGGTCCCTGTCTCTTCCAGCTAAGCTAACTGGACTTGATTTTGAGTTTATGTATACAGACATGTTACAGGAATAATTAAAAGGACCAATCTTGATCTTTATATTTTGTGGCGGCACTGGCACTCTTGTTCATCTATATCATGGCATTCCTTGGTAAGTTACAAGTACTTCTGGTCCATTTGTCTTGATACCTGCCAGTCAGCTGCCATGCTTACCCTGAAACCCTGAGTGCCAAGAAGGGCAGCCATTACTACCATTTATAAAGTCTTTGGTACGTCACCACGATATAACTGAAATAATGTTGAAAAGGTTGTTAAAACCCCAATAAAACAAAACAAATGACCAGGCCAGGGATCGAACCTGCGACCTCCCGTATGTGAGGCCGATGCTCTACCACTACAACAGGGCGGTACTATGTAGGGTAGAACTAGGTGTCTGTTTTAGATTAAACAGGTCTAGTGAATATTATTAAATAGAGTGAAGTCAATTAAGATGGTAGAATACTAATGGACTGATTGGATGAATCGTCACCTGCAGGGAATGTTTGAAACAGATTTACAATGTATGAGGAATTCAGCTCTTTTACAAAACTACTTATAAAGAGAATAGGTAAAGAAAGGTGATTTGTTCAAGGAGCATGTTAAGATTTAGAAGATTTGAAGACAAGTATCTAGGGAGGTTACTGGACATGATGAACATTTCACTTGATTGATATGTTGTATATGAGAAAGGGTTAATGAGATTACTCTGAATTGCCTATAGTATGGAGGGTGATTGGAAAGCTTAAATGAGTCTGTGTAGGGAACCATACTTTCTGCAGTTCATACTCCTTCCCACATGCAGGCCATTTTGACACATCTGAAAAGTAAAATAGAAATAACATAAGATTAATGAGCAACTACCCCTAATTTGCTGCAATGGTGGGTTATAATAATTAACTTTTTGTTTATTCATAGGACAAATCTGTGGCAGGCGACTTTGAAAAATAGCAAAATTGTTGAACAGAACACCTGTAAAAAAACAAATATACTTATTAATGAATATTGAGTTGAAATCTTTGTGGCAAATGGAGAAATAATTGCTCATCGTTGTGAGCATTAAATTTCTCCTTTTGCCTCAATGCTTTCAAAAGATGTCTGCTGCAAATGCATCAGAAAGTGTCTGTATGTTGGAACGGGTTAATTGTATTATGTTAAAATGTTTTGTTTTGCAACCAGTGCTTTGAAATAAAAGGTCAGTTTGTCAATGGAAGTTTTTTCTTTGTTCATGCTGATTGAATTGTGTTTTGTTAAATGATAAATATGTATGTTCTCATGTTTTGTCTGACAAAAGATATAGATGTTTAGACATACGAATTTCATCAGGTTGTAAGGCAAAAAGGAATGAGTATTTGCTTCATTGACATGTTTAGCTAAACATTTAATATGTTTTCTTTTGAACTTTTTCATAATGAAAAACAATGTGAGAAATATTTGAATGGCAGCCGATATTTGGTATGTAACCCATCTCATGTTAACCTACTATAACAATATTTCCTTTAAAATACACCCTGTTTCAAAATCCCCGACGCTAACCACCCGACCACAGCGGATTCCACCTGCAAAAGGAGAAATTGCTCATAATTTCTCCTTTGTCACAATGCTTTCAACTCTATTCCATAATAGTGTTTTCATTTATAGAGATTAATTTTTGTCTAGGTGTTTCCGAAGTTGTCTGCTGCAGATTATTTGCCATATGTGGGTAAGGGTTAAGATGGTGGCAGTCAGGACTGAGTACCCTTGGGTGAGGCACTTTTACTAGTCCTGCTGATTAGTTGCCCATGGATCATGGTTAGTGAGTCTCACCATTATAGATCTGAAATACTGTTGAAAACAGCATAAAACGTCGTCAACCTTTTCCCTCATACAACAATTCTGCAGCAGACGACTTTGAACATATTTTGTCAATAGAAAATATCTATAATTGAATGGATTACCTATGACTAAAAGTGGAAAACATTGTGGCAAAAGGAGAAATTGCACGTTTTGTGCAATTTCTTCTTTTGTCACTATATTTTCAAAAGGTCGTCTGCTGCATAGGCGTCAGAAAGTGTCTATATGAGGGAAAGGGTTAAAACTAATTCTAGAGACATTGACATTGGTTAAAAGTAGTTCTGTGTATGTTTGCCTTCAAAACAGTTAAAACTACTGACAATAGAAATCTCTTTAGATAGAAAGAAACACGGCACACATAAACAACCTTCAAAGGTTTAAGTTTATAGATGATTACGACCAGATTACATGCTTGTCTGATAATCACTTGGCCATAAAATTTCTCCAGACAATTTACCCTTTCAAATGTACAAAACACTTTTAGGAGGACACTTTTGTTAACAGCTTAGCAAAATATCAAAATCTCTATAAAATGATCGTTGAATAACTGAAAACTTTGTAGTAATTTCACAATTTGCCACATTATGTTGTCAAAAGTGGTTTGCTGCAAATAATTCAAAACATATCTGCATTTGGGAAACCGGAAACAGATGAAGAATGTTTGATTGAAAAAATGACATCTCACATGAATGAAAGTATGATTGTTTACAGTTAGATAAAATATTTGATCAAAAGGAGAAAGTTTTGCATATTACGAGCAATTTCTTCTTTTGCAACAAGGTTTTACAAAAGTTGTGTGCTGCAGATGTGTCAATTGGCCTCTATGAATTTGAATGGACTTGTATGATATTGAACTTGGATCAGAAATAAATGGAGGTGTAGACTGATCTGCATCTTTCCCTGTCTAAAAGTCCTGAAGGTTTAGTTTACTGTGTTGTGGCCCAAATGCTGTTGCATGCTGTAAGTGGATGAAGTATGAAGTAACATGACAGATAAAATAGGTGTAGCAGAACAGCCACTCTGTCAGTGTCAAATAATGGTTCAGTGATCAGATCTAGATCTTTCAGAAAAGAAGAAAGCAATCTTTAAACGTTGGCCTATTTATTCAGAACAGCATGTCTTTTTGGCGTCATGATGTTTTTTTCCTGTATGTAAAGAAGGATTTATATGAGAGACATTGGTTATCGTTTAGTGTCAATATTTATCTTTGGATGTTTCTTGTCATGGGGCAAAAGGGAGACATCTAAAACATGATTTTATTGACCCTTTTCAACAAATTCAACAAATCTGCAGGGGAAGATTTAGAAATCATTTTGGCAATAATAATTATGGAAATTTATAGTATACTTTGATATTGTCCCTTCTAATTTCCATGTGAAAAAAAGAATGAATATCTGTCGATAAATCACGCTTTGTGATATTGCACTCCGATCTCTTTCACATGCTGCTAAGGACGGAACCATTTCCATACTGTAATGTTACACAGTGCTTTCCATCCAACCTTTTAGAGTTTAGAGACCAGCTAACAATGTTTGGTACATCTTTTGTAGATGACATGCAGTCATATAAAAAAATCCAGATCTGTTCTATTTCTAGCGCTAGCTGTTTGTAAATACATACATAGTTTCTGATGTAATAATGTGACAATTAATTCAATGACATCTGTATTTAAAGACTTGCTACACATTTTGCCATATGCTATAGTTGTTTTTGATAGTTGTTGACGATGGATTTCAGTTTATCTCAATTACACATGACCAACAAAATCAAGGGGGATTTAATAACTGCTAGGATAAATAAGCAAATGATTGACTTAGAGGTAGGACTTATTTTCTGCATTCTCTGATGTTAAGCTTTTCAACGCAAATAAGAAGATGAGAGTACGCTTTACAGAACATGTGACTGTGAGGTCAAAATGGGCACCTAAATGGTAATAAGGACACAAATATCAGGAATAAATAGCAGAATAAGATAATAAAATATGCACAAGTTCTTAATGAAATCCACCGTTAGATAAAGCGTTACACATTATTTTGTCGACGATTCAATTTCAAGTCAAAACCAAATGGGGAGCCAAGTTCTTAGCGTAACCATCGGAAAGGACAATTAAATTGTGCAATAGATAGTTAATGTTTGTTTATCAAAACAATTAATGAAAACTTTTTTGCAAAAGGAGTACTGTAATCTGCTGCAGAGGCGTCAAAAAGTGTCAGTGTATGGGTTACGGTTAAAAAGATGCTTATGGGAATCTTTTTTTAGCAATTTGATACACAGAAAAGAATCACTGTAAGGAACCATTATAATGGCCATTGGTTCTTTTTTCCTCATTGTTTTCCAAACAACATCTGCAGAAGACAGTAACATAATGGAGAAATAGCATCAGAGCATTCAAGTGTAACATTTTATTTGAAAGTGTGGTGCTCCTGGCTTGATAATCCTGGGTAGATATCATTGTGATGGGTGCTGATAACCTCCAGTCAAGGGAGATAAGTGTTGATTACCTAATTATCAATCATCCGATAACGGCAAGTGTTTTCATGGTTTCCTAGTGTTCAGGAGACTCTGTCAGGCTATATAAGATAAGTATTGACTGGAAATGCAAGTCTGTTAGCTGCGTCATAGAAGAGACTGCCATTCAGCATTACACAGACGAATTTTGACAAATTTGATATAAATAACTTTGCAAAATTATGTTGGAAAAAGAGAATTCCTGGTAATTAGCAATTTTAGGAACAATGTTCTGTACCTCTAATAAAAACTGCATTTTAAAAAAAATGTAATGTTACATGCCGGTTTGATTCAATGATTAAGATTGAAAAGTCTACTTACTGATGAAGATTTATTTCATGTTGAAAATAAGTAATGGAAATTATTAGAAGTTTAAGTACTTATTATGTTTGATCAAGATGAAGTCTATATATTTGCTTAATTCAAGAAAACATGATTAACCTTCATCTTATTAGCTTGATTTATTTGGGTAGGGTTGTGTTCTTCGGGACTCAAAATTGTTATAAGTTATTTTTTATCAAGATCAAGTACTCAGGAAACCTATTTTAATTTAAAATTTAAGTAGACTCTTCTGATATTTGATTGTAAAGAAGAAAAGAACATGTTGATTCTTTCACTCTTTGCTATCTGCATGTCAGTCTGTTTTCTGTATGAGGTCAGTACTTTACCACTATTTCCAAGATAAACAATTCAGTAGCATACATCTGATCATTGAAATGAGCTGATAACAATGTTGCAAATGAAGAAATTACTCAACATCAACAATATCTCCTTGTGAAAAAATATTTTCAAAAGTTGTCTGATCTGCAAGGGTCCTGAATGTGTCATGAAGGTTAATTGATTAATGACTCTGTGAGATCCAAATACAGCAATCTGTAGGAGACATGGACAAGATCACAACCTAGATGAGCTAGAAGATGAACTAACTTTATACAAACCCTTCATCACATGCCACAATATTGGTTTTCAATGTTGTTTTTGTATTTTTAAGGAGCTCTCCTGTAAATGTGTTGTATGTGTGAAAGGGAGGTTATATTCAGTGACATAATTTTTTATGTGGTTGAAATAGGAGGGGACATTCTACCAACCCCCTATCCCCAAATGTTACATAACACCCCCTGTTGCCTGTCTGTCACTGGTTATATATAGCCCGCCCTCTCCCCTGCACCAACAATGGCATCCATAATGAGTTGGGTATAAATTTAAAAAGGGGGGTTATTAGCTGAGGACAGGTAGGGTAATTTCCGCTGTCAAGGTGGGAGTAAATGCCCAAGATGTTTATGGGGTGAGAATTCCTGAAATCGGCCCTGGCTCATTATGTCATGTCAACCTTGACACTACTGAAGATATCTGTTTTATCCTGAATATTATATGTACCTTTTTTTAAACCAAAGTCAAAATGATTAGGAAGCACATTTTAAACAGATTTTGAGTTCATCTTGTTGATCTGGATCAGTAAAGAACAGCCAAAGTCAACTTTCAATCAAAAGCTTTAACCCCCTTTGCATGTCGCAGTAGGATCATGGTAACACTTGAGGAAGAGGATGAATTGCACAATATTAAAGAAGAATCTTGATTACACACTGCAGTATTCAAATTGTGATAGTAAAGGCTGATGTGTCAGTTAATTTTTCCTCAATGATAATGCTTTATTCTATAATTTGCTTTACGGTAAAGGTCACAATTCAAGGTCAAACGTGTATAATCCGACTTCATCTGAAGTATGGGATAACTTCGGAAGTATAAGATATGCATTATGTACATGGTGTATGCATAGAGCTTAATTAGGAAATTATGACCATTACTACTTATTTTAGTTTGCTTGAACATCAAGGTCATGTGTCAGGGTCAAATGTCTTAACCGCTTGGGGTCTTTATTGTCTTCAATAATCTTCTTATGAACTTGTTTGAATGTAGTCATAAGGACCTGACATTTTGGGATTTCAGCAAATACACAGATCAGCCTGTATCAGTACAAAGTCAGATGAGTCTTCTTTCTCATCATAGCCATAACAGCATCCAAGAACTGTGTTGAATAAACTTGTCCACCAAGGTTCTCTAACTGCCAAAGGACTGTACAAGGACACCTTTAATTTTCTGATTGCCAACAGACTTTAAAAGGGAGCCTTCAAGGTTCTGACTGCCAAAGGAATATACAAAAATGCCTTCAAGATTCTGACTGCCAAAGGTCTTTTAACAGAACGCCTTCAAGATTCTGACTGCCAAAGGTCTTTTAACAGAACGCCTTCAAGATTCTGACTGTCCTTTGACAGTACATGGATGCCTTCAAAATTCTGAATGACAAAGAACTTTCAAAGAACATCTTCAATGTTCTGACTTCCAAAGGACTGTACATGGATGCCTTCAAGGTTCTGACTGCCAAAGGACAGTACAAGGTTGCCTTCAAGATTCCTACTGCCAAAGGACTGTACAAGGATCAGACTGCCAAAGGAAAGTACAAGGATGGATGCCTTCAATATTTTGACTGCCAAAGGACTTTAAAAGAACACCTTCAGGGTTCTGACTTCCAAAGGATAGTACAAGGATATGCCTTCAAGATTATGACTTCCAAAGGACTGTGCAAAGATGTCTTCAAGGTTTTGACTGCCAAAGGACTGTACCACGATGCCTCCAAGATTCAAACTTCCAAAGGACTGTACAAGGAAGACTTCAAGATCTGACTTCCAAAGCACTGTACAAGGATGTCTTCAAGGTTCTGACTGCCAAAGGACTGTACAAGGACGCCCTTCAAAAGGACAGTACAAGGATGCCTTCAAGATTCTGACTTCCAAAGGACTGTGCAAGGAAGACTTCAAGATTCTGACTTCCAAAGGACTGTACAAGGAAGACTTCAAGATTCTGACTTCCAAAGCACTGTACAAGGATGCCTTCAAGATTCCTACTGCCAAAGGATTGTACAAGGTTTCCTTCAAGATTCTGCTTTTCAAAGGAAAGTACAAGGATGCCTACAAGATTCTGACTTCCAAAGGACTGTACAAGGACGCCTTCAATATTCTGATTTCCATAGTACTATAAAAGGATGCTTTTACGGTTCTGGCTGCCAAAGAACATTACAAGGATGCCTTCAAGGTTCCCTCTTCCATAGGAATGTACAAGGATGCCTTCCTTTAATGTTCTGACTTCCCTAGGACTGTACAAGGATGCCTTTAATACTCTGACTTCCATAGGAATGTACAAGGATGCCTTCAAGGTTCTGACTGCCATAGGACTGTACAAGGATGCCTTCAAGGTTCTGGCTGCCAAAGAACATTACAAGGATGCCTTCAAGGTTCTGACTTCCATAGGAATGTACAAGGATGCCTTCAAGGTTCTGACTGCCATAGGAATGTACAAGGATGCCTTCAAGGTTCTGACTGCCGAGTTGCCTCCAAGGGTCTGACTGCCATAGGAATGTACAAGGTTGCCTTCAAGGTACTGACTTCCATAGGAATGTACAAGGATGCCTTCAAGGTCTGACTTCCATAGGAATGTACAAGGATGCCTTCAAGGTTCTGACTGCCATAGGAATGTACAAGGATGCCTTCAAGATTCTGACTTCCATAGGAATGTACAAGGATGCCTTCAAGATCTGACATCCATAGGAATGTACAATGAAGCCTTCAATATCCTGACTTCCAAAGGACTGTACAAGGATG
>JAUELF010241748.1:0-12535 GCA_031471495.1 Clinocardium nuttallii | reverse complement strand
GAGAGAGAGAGGGGGGGCGGACAGACAGACGGACATACAGGCATACAGACAGACAGAAACAGAAAGACAGAGACAGAGACAAAGAGATAATTAACATAGTGTTGGGCTCGTCCGAAATCTTAACATGGGGCCTCTCGCACCCTAAGCGAAAAATCATATCTCAAGACCAATGAGCCAGTTGAATATTTTTTAAATCTTTACACAGCAGATATTTGAGGATTAAATTTATGTTTACGTGTAAATGAAACCTTAATGTGTGTGCTACATATATCTGATGTACCGCTTTTGAGAATAAATTTCCGTTTATGTATTAAACATATGTTAAGTATTATGTAATTAAGCAGCAATGTTACAACATGCTTTTGAAGATTAAATGTCCGGTCATGTCCTAGAGGTTATGTTTTATCTCTTGTCAAACAAAATAAAATATTTCTAACTTTTTAAATCCCCTCCCCCTCCAAATCATAGTTATACCAGAACAATACTCATTCAACTCATCCTGTAGTACAAATATCTCTTTTTCTATAGTATATTAACAAGTTGGAGTAAACTTTGTAGGAATTAACGTGGGCATTTCTTGTAGTGTTTATGCTATCAAGAACTGTGAAAACTTTTAAGTATTTTAAAAGACAGCAGTTTAGATTCCCAACTGTGCCCCTGATTTGATCATAAAAATTATTTTATGAATGTTCTGTATACGATATGCTGCGAGCATTGGCGACTGCCGAGGGTCATGTCCAGCCTAGTATACGAGTTTTTTAAAAAGAAATACACACGAATTAAATATTCTTTTTATTTAAGGCGTATTTTTTTTTTAAAAATGTACATGAAATTTGACGGTTTTGGCGCCAAAGTGTAGACTAATCTGGGTGGATACATTACGCAGGAGACATCATGTTGGTTTTCTGACGGCTCAGTTGTACGTTTACATATAGATAGGTTCATGGTACTTGCAAGTAATTCAAAGCTTGAACCCTTTCTCATATACAATAAACCTGCATCGGACAACATAAGAAACATTTAATATTGAATATCAAATATATCTAAAACGAAAAGAACAGTTTATAAATGAAGTTGAAAACATAGTGTGGCACATGGGGGGAAATTGCCCATCTCCAGCAATTTCTTATTGTGTTACACTGTTTTCAATAGTCGTCTTCTGCAGAGGCAGGCACCAGCCAGTATCTGTATGTCTGTTTTGTATGTGGACAAGGGTTAAACCCTCCGAAAAACGTCATTTTTACGTGACGTGGGACACATTCTTCAGCCCGAAAGATGAGTGGTTGTTCATGCCACATTTACCCTGTATACATGCCACACGGCTAAAACTTTTGTCAATCTGTGACAGCTCCTATTACGAATCGTACTTTGTTGGTTAATTTAATTTCCTTGCAAAATCAAGCGAAAGGGCCTCGGCTAACTATCGGCGTGGTTTGACAAAAGAACGAGAAAGGGGATTTGCACAAATTATGTCGATCTGTTAGGAAAGTCAAGTATGACTTTACGTCTTTATCCTTTTACCACATACAGACACTTCCCGTCTGACGCCTCTGTAACATACAGTTTTTGACAAAAAGATGTGGCAAAAGAAGAAATTGCTCATAACAAGCATATTTCCCCTTTTTCAACTTCATTAAATAATAGTTTGTTTTTATTTATGGAGAGTTTTCATAATTTGTCGCAATGTTTTCTAAGTCGTCACCTGCAGATGTGTTGCATGTGGGAAAGGGTTTACACTCGTACAGGTATAGTCGACTTTTAAGATTTCCCTCATACATCATTTGAGTCCGTCGTTGAGAAAAGGTATACGTTTGTATTTCTGAAAAGTATTGGTTCTGATAAGCATGTACATCTGTTCAGTCTTGTCAGAATATACACACATTGAGAACACATTCAAACACGCTTATGTAAGAGTATATGAGCCGTCCCGCGGGAAAACCAACATTATGGCCTCTGGGTAATATATCGACCCAGATCAGCCTGCGCAATACGCGCAGACTGATCCGGGCCGACACATTCCGTCTCTGGGGGATAGATGTATATATATAAGAAAATCCACAGGAGGCGAAAAGTATATGTCCGGGTTAGCATGCCCGGCATCGATTATTTACGCATAGTCCACAATGTTGGTGTTCTCGCGGGACGACTCCTACGTCGTTTGCTGCAGTTGCATAAAAACTGCACTTGAAATGAGTTAAGCAATATGTTTGGGGTTTCCTGCTGTAGACGACTGGAAGCACCATGTACGAGCAATAAAGATCAGTGTCAGCCTACATGTAGCATACTGTGCAGTCCAATCTTAGTCTTCATGGTTCTACATTTATTTATTTCTGGCTAACAAATGCTACACTGAAGTATACAATAATGGTGTCAGAATCCATGGCCGATGATACATGTTGCTGGAATTCAACTGGATAGGAAGTGGAAAGGAAAACATTGGCTTGTAA
Source organism: Clinocardium nuttallii (assembly GCA_031471495.1). Lineage (NCBI taxonomy): Eukaryota > Metazoa > Mollusca > Bivalvia > Cardiida > Cardiidae > Clinocardium > Clinocardium nuttallii. Next base: position 10,088 of record JAUELF010241748.1, on the reverse strand, counting down.
GCTAGTCTCATTTCATTTAAAGTATATCAATATATGCCTTATTAGAGTATTTAACTTTTCATCCCCTTTGAACAAAATAATATAAATTAAAATGCCCAGATGCAAGTAAAGTAACGTATGTGCCTGTGTATTTTAGTGCCACCCCTATTGATTGATTGATTGGGGTTTAACGCCGTGTTTAACCTACTCATGTGTTTCCTGGTTTTCTCACATCAGTACTCCACACAACAATCTTCCAAAGCAACTGGCCGCTTTTCCACATAGACTTAGCCCGTTGGTGGAAGACGAATGACACATGTCGCATTGACTTTTGTCAAACGTCGGAAAGAAAGTTGGCCGACTCGGGATTCGAACTCACAACCCCTGGATTGACAGCCCGCGTCGTTACCGACTGAGCTACCGGGGCTCGGCCCTGCCCTTATTGAAAGGGCAAGCCAGTTGTGGCTTATGAGATACCGTAACACGTTTACTTCCCGAATCCTGCCCTTCTTGTGGGGCAACAGGCAGTCTGAAATACGGTACCATTTGTTCACTAGCCGGCTTTATAAAGACGGACCGCATTATCGCCACTAGAACTTGAACTTTCGACCTTCCACTCCCCCAAGCGGATGCTTTAACCCTTTTCTATATGGATCGAGAAAATGACTCGTCTAATATACCAATATATATGTAAGGACTGTTTGAAGTATCGAAACAAAATGTTCAAGTTACAATACATTTACATAGACTGTAAGGGACTCCATTGAATATGGATAATTATTCTGTTAAATCGTTTGTAAATTGTTTATTCTTCGTGTATTTAGCCGTTTCCCTTTTAGACGCATTTTGACACATCTGCAGAAGACGACAATTGAATACATTGTGACATTATAACAAAGGAAGATATTTCTTAGTATGAACAATTTCTCCGTTTTGCCATGATGTCTCTAGTCAATAGTTATATACTTTAATAAACACAGATTTCCTCTTTTTCTTTTTAGCCACAGCTCCAGATTTGTTGTGTGTAGGAACGGTTAAGCAAACCGTAATATACAACGGTCTGATTACTGTAACGTTAATAGCGGGTTGTGTTTAGTTAATTAAACATTGTTTTCTGTCCAATTGTTTTAATTAACGATTTACAAATCATAGACCAATGGTATACATTGTACATTTGGGTGCACAATTTATCTGCCACGAGTTAAACAAAGCCAGATGACATATGTCAAAATTGTCAAATTTAATCAAGCTTAAATATTATGCATATATATAGTATGTATATCGGATTTTAATTAACCGTTCTGTTTCAGCCTGAGTAATTGTGAAATTTGATTTTATATGATATCGAGTGAGTGCTTAACTCCAGCTGTATTATCGTAATACAGCATAACTTCAATCCTGCAAATCATAACGTCATTACAACAAATGATACAAACAGCGTCCTCAGATTGCCTTTCCTTCACAGAGCAGAGCCCCGCTAGCTCCGTCGGTATATAATTAGACTGGCAATCCAGGGGACATGAGTTTGAACCATAGCTCGGCCAGAATTCTTTACTAAGTTTGACAAACGTCATTGAAAAGCGTCAGTCGTCTTCCAAAAATAGGCTTACAGTTTCTGTGTTAAGGCAACCAGTTGCTTTGGAATACTTTTGAGTGAAATACTGGTTTGGGAAAGCCAGGGAACACATTGGTATGTGAACTGGTCGCTGTGATATGACTGAAGGCATGTTGAAAACGGCGTTAAATCACAATCAATCAACCAATCAGTTTATTTTCATTTATCTGTCCAGATATGCATACATTGATTGATTGGTTGGGGTTTAACGCCGTTTTCAACAACGTTTCAGTCATATCACGGCAGCCAGTTCACCTATTCATATGTATCCTGGTTTTCTTATACCAGTACTCCACACACCATATGTTACAAGCAACTGGCTACTTTTCCACATAGACTGTTATCCCTTTGGTGAAAGACGAACGACGCTTGTCAAAGTGACCTTTATCGAACGTTGGAAAGAATGTTGACTAGCTGGGGTTCGAAATCACAACCTCTGTCTTGACAGCCCGCGTCACTATCGACTGAACTACCGGGGAATACATACGAAGGAGTAAAATTGTATTTTTCCGGCAAAGCCCCGCCCCGTTCCCTATACTACAACAACAACTATGTTGTGTCTACTTAAACTAATAATCTCATTAAAACTATATGGCTCTCTGTTCCCGTTTTATTTTCTATTGTCTAAAGAGTTATGTGCGGGAAGGAAGCCTATTGTCAGATAGTATGGCATGTTGAATGTTGAATACAGAGACAAATAAATGCAATTGAAGACTATTCAAATACTGTTGGTATGTCTATAAATCTTAAAAAGACTACGGTAGTAGTGTTTAGAAATGGTGGTCCTCTGTGAAAAAGTGAAAAAGGTTCCTTTATAATAAACCTATTGAAACAGTTTCGTTTTACAAGTATATGGGTTTGATTTTCTCCGATAAACTAAAATGGTCTAAAGCGTTTTTTAGTCTAGCAGCACAGCCTAAACAATCATTAAACTGTATCCATGCACAACATCATCGTTTTGGATCCTTGGATTACATTGACTATTTTAAAAATAGTTGATACAATAGTCAAACTAATTTTGTGTTACGGGGCAGAGCTATGGGGGAACACGTACAGAGGTATTCTTGAACATAAATATCATTGTAAACAATCCTTAGGGGTAACTAAAGTCTTAGGTGAGTGTGGCCGATTCCCTTTATGTATTGAGTACTTTGCTAGATTTTTAAAGTACTGGACCAAATTAATACAAATGCCAACCCATAGATATCCAAAGCAATGTTATATTATGTTATTTTTTTTAGATGATAACAGCAGATAAACATACGCAACAGAAGTTAGGATTTTATTATTTAGTTACGGTTTCGGATAAATCTGGATTTCGCAGGATATTGGAAATATAAAATATGTTTATCTTAGAATTAAAAATGAGGCTTAAAGATTCTTTACAACAAGATTGGCATAACGCTCTACGTAATTCTAGTAAAACACACTACTATATGCAATTTAAATCACTTTTAAACGTGGAACGTTATTTAACTATTGATATACCTTTTTACCTTATAATAGGGAAGCATTTGCCCAATTTCGGTGCTCGGATCATGAACTGAATATTGAAGTGGGCAGACATTATAATGCTTCGAGGGAAGAGAGGATCTGCACTTATTGTCTTGAACAAATCACAATTGATGTAATTGAGGATGAATTTCATGCTTTTCTCTTTTGCAAACGTTATGAGAAATTCAGGAAAATTTATATAGGTGATATAAAGATTAAAACAGCCGACGTATTCACTAGATTCATGTATTGTAGCGACAGATCAAATTTATCAAATATATGTAAATTAGTGAACAAAATACTGTTGATAAGAAATGAAGAGTCTAACCTTAGCATTTAGCATCCATATTTTCTGATCTTTATCTACACTAGTTGCTATTCATTTTATATTTATAATACATAACTACAGTGAAGTAATCTACAAATGTTTGTATTTTTGTTGGCGGTAAACCTATGCATTGTTTACATTACAGGCCAGTGGTCGTTATATTTGGAATCTTAAATGTTGAAAACATCTAGACAAAATAACATTGTTTATGCACTATAAATGGAATTGCCATCATTATGAGCCAAATTCTCCATGTTTCAAATTCTCGTTAGCCTCAACATCGGTTTAATCTGTTCATAACACTATTTCCTATCTATGGTATATATTTTGTAACATAGCATCTAGGTTAAATACAAATAACTGGTTTTGTGTGGGGGCAAAACTATATATATATATTATGGGCCGGTGGCCTAAATATTTTAAAAATAAAATATTTGAAAAAAATGAAATTTGCTAAAAGGTCCGGAAATACCAGAGCTCTAGACAACGGGCGTTTTGCATGATCTCAAATCATTATTTAAAGATTTAACTTCATGTTGTGGGTACTTAAATAGAATCGTCTCAATTTGGATGAGATAAACAAGAGATATAGTGTTTGTAAGAGAGCTGTACAGCAAACTTAATCTGGACATCTGAAAATATATTGACTTATGATCTCTGGTTAGTTTTATTAGAAGATTGACAATCATGCGTAAGAATATTTGGCCACCATTAGATTTGGTGATATATTAATGACTTAATTGGTTAAGGAGACAAATGGTTATCTGCACGGACAATCCGTGCCATGTCAGATCACTGACATGTAACACCCCGAACTTGATAGATTTCCAAGTATTGATGGTCCCGTTTTACCTCGGGCACTATAGAACCCAAAATTAAATTTAATCCTGGTTTTATGTCATTCATCGTCGGACACCCACGGTTGTTGATTTCGCTATGTTCCAACATCACTCGTTAGTTTTTTTCTGCCATTTCGCCGTTTTGACAGATAGCCAATATGGCTTCTTATTTGATGCAGCACAGTTGTGTACTGCGCCAAACACCCAATCAGATTCCTTATTTTCACATAGGAGAGCGTCATATGTAAGCGACATTTTGATTGGTTTATATGTATTCTATTATACTCTGTCAACACGATGTGTCACTGAAATATGCTTACAATATAAATAGGGAATGCACAATACATGGGGTCTGGTCACAAGGGCCCCAGCGCACATTCACCCGGCCGGAAGGCTAGCTCCCTTGAAACGAAGGAATGGAACATATTTTGATTTTTGTCACGGGAGTGGTAACACTTTTTCTTTTTGTCACGGGAGTGGAACGAGTTCTTACAGTTAATATGCGGGCATTCATAAATACATATAGTAAAGAACATCATGAAATTGACAATTTGATTGGAACGTGATTGTGGCGTGAACGCTTTGGGAGTTGAATAGAATTTGCACTCTGAATGAAACAATAAAAATGATTGAAACATTTTAATCACAACGCTTCGCTCACTTATGTATCGATACTTACCTTACGCAATTTATTTATTTCGGGCTTATTTTTTTTACAAGTCATTTGTTTGTATCAAATATTGCTTCTCGTGGTAATTAAAGACCAATATAGAATATTGAATGTAATTTATATTATAATACTTTTGGTTACGTAATTGATAAAGCGTGCCTCAAATATATTGTTTTTGTTATTCTGTGACGGCCACATAATAAAACATAGTAATATGCAGCACATTTGATTACTTCGGCGTACCCATGGTCATTAACGACTGCCCAATAAACACCCCGTATATATTATATGTGACCTGTTCCACATTGTAGGGTGTTTTCCGATTTGCCGAACATAATGTGCGTGTGTTACCTTGACAGACGCTGTTCAATGAAAATAAAAATAAAAACCAAATAGGTGTGCATTTCTTTAAACAGAGATTGGGATTATTTCGGTTATAACAAATATAAACCCTGATTTTAGCTGAACTAATTTATAATAATTAGTTACATCATCCTGTATCTTTGACGTGTTTTCTTTTTTACCTTAACAGCTATTGCTAAGAGTTGATAATTAATAGCCAATAACGAAGAAGATACGAGGTCATTTTATCCATTTCACAGTCACTGTCATTTGTAGAGGGTTCTTTGGCAAATTTTGGCCGAAATGTTTTCATGGTCGTATGTTGGACATGGGTTTAAGGTCGCGTAAAGCAGGATAAGAGTTACAATGCATTTCAAAAATAAACACACCTACTTTAAATATGCACTGCATGACTTCCATAAACGATTTAAAAGGCGTTGGAGACAATTTAATTGTTATTTAATTCAGAATATGATTTATGTTTACTGATTATGAAAGCGCTACGAACAAAATAAAATGTATTTCTTCCCCGTCCTTTTCCTTCATTAACATTCCAATACATTTACTATTGAGCAAGGACCCGTCAGTATGCCGAACACCCTTAAAAAGACGTTATGTTACATGTAATAGTAAGAGAAAAACATAGAGATTGTGTTTATTATAATGCCACCCATATTGGAAGGGCTATTCATTTCTGACTTCTGAGACACTGTTGTCTAGGCCTTCATAGAAAGACGCCGCATATGCTCTTTCTTATTATCTAGCATTTGCGGTATTAAATAACTGATATAATGATAAAACTAGCAATCGACCGTCTTAAATGATCTGGATTAACCTTTGTCCTGAACTAATGTTGGTGAAATACAGTAGTGCAGTGCTAGAGCGTCGGCATCTCATACCAAATGTCCCGGGTTCGAATACCGTCCTATTATATATGCCTGACAGTAGGCAAGCTTTCGGTTAACTAAACGGTCATATCAAAACGGCGTTATTGTCGCTCGCTACTATCACTTGAGCCTTCACCTTTCCATTCCCGAAGACTTAACCAATAGGTTACCGGGACATGTATGTGAACTGACGATTTGGTGGCCATAACATACAACTATTTCGTTTTCATTTTTTGAATGGACGAAAGCCACATATTAATAAACTGTTCATTTTAATTATTTCTTAATTACTTCATCATTCCCATAGAGAAATTTATAAATAACATAAAGATAGTCAGTTGTACAAGAAACCCTGCACCAGTCAACCCATGCATGGTTTGGTCGACTAAACGGGCACCGAAGCATTTTCCACACAAGTTAAGACGTAAATATAGACGTAATTAGCATCCACTGAGTGAAAGGGTCTTAGGTTCTGACAACACAGGTGTGCAACGAAATAAACATTTAATGCACTCTCATATCCATGAAATTCGGATTTTATGACATCGAAATTTACATTCAAGACGCTGGTTAAATTCAAAATAGGCGTACGTTTGCCTTATTTCAGTGGTTAGTTACGTGTTTACGCCTATCTGCTACAAAGTTAACGAAGTGACGACCTTAGCAGTGCGTGCAGTTTTAGCAGCACATTGTTTGAATGTCTCTATGGAATTTCTATTTTTCGTTGCAATGAAACAGCTTAAATGTTTTTACAATGCATAAACATATGATATCTGTATCCTTTTTCGTCCAGCATATGCTTTATGCGGCTTTTCATCTAACAGGGACGTTAAATATAAAACAAAGTGCTTCCCATTAGCCTTGTCCCATATACAACAATTCAGAAGCAGAAATACATTTATACATATAGTAAAAGAAAATCTCAATGAATGAAAGTCTTGCCATTGAATATACATGAAACACTGTAAAAAAAAAGAGAAATTGCTTATTGTCACAATGTTTACAAAGACAATATACATCAAAGGCTTCAGAAAGCGTCTGTATGTGGTTAAGGGTTTATTTGGCTACCATGGTTCGAAACATTTTAGCCCATTAGTAAAAGACCATCACCATCGATCACTTTTGTCGATCATAGGAATTATTGAATGTTCCAACAGGAGTCGAACTCATGTAGGATCCCTCGATCAACAACGCTGATCGTTTCAGGCTGAGCTGTCTCGGCTCTATATCAAGAAAATCAAAATAATAGTATGTGTAGTAGTCCGTGCCTCGGCATACATCCGATGCCCACAGCCTAGATGTTAAGGCATCCGCTTTAGGGGGAGGGGATAAATATACAGACGTCATGGCACTTTTAAAGACGAGTCAAAAGTGTCCGCAATAGCGCAATAGGGCCCGAAATACGTGTTGAATCACATAAAAAACACTGCCTGTACGTAGCAAACTCTGCCAGCAGTGGCATTCGAGGGTGCTACACCGCTCTGAACAGTATACAATGTCTATCTACAGGTCTGGCGGTTCTTTTAACACAACGTTCGACCTCGTAGACGGATGTTCTGGCACTTTTCCAGACTTTTAGAAATTGTCCGCTATCGAAATATGCAGATTCAGTGTGAAATCGTTCAAACCATGACCGCCACTTAACGCTTGCCTCCAGTCGCATTCGAAAGCCTGTCTTGCCCGTTTGCCTGACATAAAGACTAGGAGTCTGGAAGTAAACATTTTGGTCAGGTAAGTCAGAAATGGATGGCCCTTTCTGTTTCAGGAATCATTACCCTATACCTCTTTTTCCCGATACAGAATGTGTCGGCCCGGATAAGCATTCGCGAACTGCGCAGGCTGATCTGGTTCGATACATTACGCAGAAGTCATAACGTTGGTTTTTCGCGGGACGGCTCAATTTACTTTTTAACATAATGATAATTGATTTGTTATTGTATGCATGCACATTCTTAACGATTGATTTGTTATTGTATGCATGCACATTCTTAACGATTGATTTGTTAGTGTATGCATGCACATTCTTAACAATTGATTTATTATTGTATGCATGCACATTCTTAACGATTTATTTGTTATTGTATGCATGCACATTCTTAACGATTGATTTGTTATTGTATGCATGCACATTCTTAACGATTGATTTATTATTGTATGCATGCACATTCTTAACGATTGATTTGTTATTGTATGCATGCACATTCTTAACGATTGATTAAGTCAGTTATAAATCATAACGTTTTGTATGAAGAGTGATCAATAAAATTAGGGTTCAGAACGTCGCATTTATTTTCCCTTTCTACTTTTACCAATAACATTAACATCTGGATGAAAATGTTAAATTTCAAATAGTGATTGATCGATAGATTGATAAAGGTTTAACGCCGTTAAGGGTTTTAGTTATATCATGGCGTCCAGTTCATCTAGTCAAGTGATTACAGTCTTCTCACACCAGTACCTCATAAATAATTGTTTCAAGCAACAGTCAGCCTTTCCGTAAACAATGCAGAATGTTGGCACGTTTGTGGAGGACGAATGACGCTTGTAACAGTGTTTGCCGAGCTGGGGTTTAAACTCACAACCCCTGGATTGACAGCCACTCACAACTGACTGAGCTGCCAGGGCTCGGCCGATTATTCAACAACATGAAGTAATACAAATATAACACAGTGTTAACCCTTTTCTTAAATACAGATGATTGCTGTCGCTTGTGCAGCTGACGACTTAACACTTTGTTGAAAAAGGAGAAATTTCTCATTATGAGCAATTCTTCTTTCGCCAAATTCTTTTTAAACTTATTTCAATAATTGTTCACACACATTTTCACATATTATCCGAAGACATTTTTAGAGTCGTCTGCTGAGAGATGTCGTATATATGGGAAAGGGTTAAAAGAAGGTGACATTACCGATGTGTACCGAATGATGAGTTCACGCCACCTTTTAAGACTTTTTTTTCAATTGAGCAATGTCAGATGAAACCTGTCCTTTGAAGATTTTTAGAATTAAGACAATGAGAAGCAAATTGTATAATTAGGTATATAGTCCATTTTCGCACATGACCGTTCATAATAGTTTAACAAGATGTCTGTCGTCTGTTGTAAATGAGTAAAACAGTCTTCATCCTGGAAAGGGTTATACATTCAGGCACTTACGTTGTTATACATATTGCCTAATGGTGCGTGACTTGAAACAGCTCTCAGAGTGAGTCTGGATCGTGCCGAGCTGATCGTTTTACAACTTCGTCAACGTTTATGAATTCACGTACCATGTACGTACGCATTATTGAGTGATATTATAACCGACTGTTTTGATAGTTGTTGTGTTATGCCTACTACAACACTCTTTAGCTCCACTGGCTGAAAGTCGAGTTTATGTCATGGCGAAGTGTCCGTCCTGTGTGGGTGCATGTGCCCGTGCGTGCGACAACTAATTTGGATGAAACTTCATCTCAATTCCTCTCGGTGCACGGTAACTTGGTCACAGGACATTTGGTCACCGAAAATATGGTCACAGTAATACGGGCACAAGGTAATATGGTTACAGTAATACGGGCACAAGGTAATATGGTTACAGTAATACGGGCATAAGGTAATATGGTCACAGTAATACGGGCATAAGGTAATATGGTCACAGTAATACGGGCACAATGTAATATGGTCACAGTAATACGGGCACAAGGTAATATGGTTACAGTAATACGGGCACAATGTAATATGGTCACAGTAATACGGGCACAAGGTAATATGGTCACAGTAATACGGGCACAATGTAATATGGTCACAGTAATACGGGCACAAGGTAATATGGTTACAGTAATACGGGCACAATGTAATATGGTCACAGTAATACGGGCACAAGGTAATATGGTCACAGTAATACGGGCACAATGTAATATGGTCACAGTAATACGGGCACAAGGTAATATGGTTACA
>JAUELF010241747.1:0-22091 GCA_031471495.1 Clinocardium nuttallii | reverse complement strand
TACTTAGTTTCAGTTGATAGGGAATATCAACAACACGTCCCAACAGCACGTCCCAACCTGTTTCTTGAAGGCAATACAGGTTAACAATGGAATGGAACAGACCGTGTGACGGAGCTGGATTACCTGTACACTCAATGTACATGTTATTTAAGGAGTCCAATCAGAGCGACGGAAGATGCTCTTCTACAGTCAGATACAGAGTAAACTCATAATGTCAGAAAGCAAAATCGTCAGATACGTACGTGCCAATTGGACCGAACACTTAATTAGAAGCACTACATACTAAGCCTACTGTTGGAGTATTAATACCTATAGAAAGTCCTGTGTTGGTATAAAGGAGAGTTCCAGTAGGAAATGCCAGACAACATTTTCTCTCAGCACAACCCCTATGTCAATCGCCTCTGTAGTGCAACAGTAGAATCTATATGTCTGAACCTGTGTATTCGTTGAGAAGACCTGCCTGCGAAAATACTTTTTCTCGATAAATAACGATAATACTGTATATCTAAAAATTAAATATTTAGTAAAGATATACAGATTTGATTTAAAAAAAATAAAAACATAATATGAGAAGCCTCTATATATTACGGATAGCAATGCCTCTGCGTATAGTGATCCTTGGAAATACTTATATATTATAATCCCGATAATCATCGTTTCGTTCTACTGTGTTTGTAGGATGTACTTTAATTTATTCCTCTTAATTATATAGTAATGTGTTATGTATTGAGTAGACTTGTTTCTACACACAGCAGTCATGTGCTTTCAGTCAATCCCGTTTATCTGACTATTTTATTCTATTAAAAAACCCTCCTTTTTGAATTAACGGAACTATTCACGAATTTTGTAAAGAAAAAAGTGACTTAAAAGCACATATTGACCGATACTATTTGTAATTGTTTATGTATTTTGATATAAATATGTTTATATGCACACGTCACAATAATAAACGATTTACTTATAGGTAGAACTAGAAATATAGCTAGTCGCATGCCAATATCAATTGAAATGGTGTTCAATGAGGAGTGTCGCAAAGGTAGATCATACCAAATGTCCCGGATTCAAATCAAATGATGTGCGGATTCTGCATTTGTGTTTTTTTCTAAAAACGGCGCTATGACGTGTTAAGTACACCCCCACGAGTGGTATGTTCAATTCAATTGAATAAAGAGTGTCACAAGATAAAGCCTCTCGTGCCAAACGTCCCGTATTCGAATCTCGAGATGAGCGGGGTCTGCCTTTCGGACTCTCTTCCCCACAAACGGCGCAGTCCTGGTTAAGCAAGGTCAATTTCTAAAGCATGTTACTATATATTGACAAGGTACATTTCCTTTCCACGGCCAATTATTCTGATCGCAATAGTTGTAATTTACCTTAAGATGTTCGCGTTGAATTATTATTTCCAAAGATGTTACGGTCAAAGCAAGTTAAGTACCACATTTTATAAGATTTAATATAATTATACGCGAGATATCGCTTTAATGTAAAACTACAGCTCGGGGACATCACTGATTTTCACATTTTTAGGAAGTATCATATAATTCTAATGCGCTGCTATCATAATGCAATAAAATATTACTATTACTATTGATTTAGAAATGTACAACATTAAAAGTGGAGATATCTCCCTTACAGACGTCTATCACCCAAATGTGTTGTACAAGCAATCATGGACAACGATCTAGGTCCCCGAAGCAATGCAGCAGCAAACAGGACATAATACATAAGTGTTGGTTAACCGTTATAAAACATCTGAGATATAAACGCTATATGCAAATAATGTCAAAATTATGTCGATAGGATATACTGACGTTTATGTTAAACGTTTATCATAGTTATTATTTAAGCCACAGTCACACCGACGTCCCGGAGCGCCCCAGACTCAAATTTGGCCAATTCAGGGTCATATCCTATTGGAACCGCGTTGAGTCCGGGCTTATCCGCGACAGTCCTGGATGGTCCTGAATGGTTCTTGACACAATCCCGGTAATTTTAAACTGTTTAAAATTGCCGTTGAAATCCGGGGCGACCTGGAAGATGGTTAATCCGGGTTAGTTCGGAACGGTCCGTTTGGCGACCGTTTTTGCTCCGCGAACGTCCGTACTGGCACCGTGTTGACACTGGGCAATTTGACATGTACTGTCCGGGGCGGTCCGTGTTGGATCCGTGACAGTCGTAGTCCGGTGTTATCCGTGTTGACACCATTTTGCGTCAGGGATTGTCCGGGGGTAGGATCTGAGTTGGTGGTACCGTGATTGCTCCGGTTGACGATGATTTGCGACTCAAATTCACCCAGGATCACCAGGGATAAAGATATATCTTGATCAGGGGTGTTCCGCTGTAATCCGGGGTGCTCCATGTTTGGTCCGACTTTGGTGTGACTGTAGTTTTAACTTACGTCTGATTGTACAATCATTTCGTCTTCTAAATATCTTCTACTTGTCAGTTAAATTAGCATGTTATGTTAATATTGTTGAGGTTTACGAGTAGTGTGTTGTTGTCTATCAAAAGCAAAAGCAAATTTACATAATTTAGATAACTACTAGTTCGTAGGTAACCGTTGACCTATACGGACATTCACTATTTGGCCGTATTAACCAATTTTAAAATCATAGGTTCGAGTATAATATTCAGTTGTTTACCATATACTGATAGAATTGAAGGGTTATGTCGTTATATCAGTTACATCAGATATATCTTTAACCCTTTACTTTACAACAAACCTGTAGCAGACGACTTTGAGCTCATATACGCACAAATCTTGACAAATTATATAAAAGAACAGTGAGTAATTGAATAAAGTTGAAAACGCTTTTGCAATAAGAGAAATCGCACAGTTTTTAGCCGTTTCACCTTTGCAATAATATGCTTAAAGGTAGTCTTCTGCAGATGTGTCAAAATGCGTAAACATGAGGAAAATGGTTCCATAGAGAACGTTAACCTAACCAAAGTAATTTATTTTCGACAAATACAAACCTTCCCCTTGTATGACAAAATTGAAAACAGAAAAAAACATAGACCACGTATGAAATGTTACTTACCATTCACCGAAAGTCTTTGAATAATACACAGTAAGATGCAAACAAAATATTTATCCATGTTGTAGAATATACCGCGGTAGATTCTTCTCGTAAGAATGCAAGAATGATAGCATTCAACGCTTAATCTACATCTTGAATATCCCGACACAGTTCCATAGTATGTTTAAATCTGTTTTAACCTTACTATCTATGCCCTCATCCTATACGATCAAGCAAAACATCGTGTACAGATGTGCTTGTATAACTATGCATTGAAGACGGAGAAGATTTCTAACTAACGACAATATAACACGCTTCAGTAAAACTTCCTTGTCTATTGTAGTATTAACAGTTTACCCTGTATTTTACCCTCCCATATACAAACGCTTTCTGATGACTCTGCAGCAGCTGACTTTCAAAACAGTGTGACAAAAGGAGAAACTACACCTCATCAGCATGTTCTCCTTTTACCACAATGTGTTTTAACATTTTATTTCATTAGTTTATTTTTCATATATAAAGTTGATTCATAGTTTGTTTGCCCTTGTGTTTTCAAAGTCGTCTGTATCATACTCTTAGGCATGTCAGATTGGTTTCTTTTTAAAAATGTAGATATCTCTTTGTGTTCTATTGTGGCACATATTGGCTTCTTGTTTAAAATAATGAGACATTTGGCCATCTTGTTCACACTATTAACTTCCTGTCCGTTTGCACAGGTTATTTAAATGTACTGTACTGCATCTGCTCCCCTAAAGTCATGCTTTCAAATCATGCGCGGCTTCTTTGATGCTTAGTATAGTATAGTTTGTTAATACACTTGAAATAACTTGAGGGTATAAGAGCACATACATGTAGTTGTCATAAATCTATATTTGTACTAAATCTATTTACGAAACAAAAGTAAGATGATTGTAAACAACAATTAAAGAGCATGCTTTGGTAATAAAAAATGATTTGTAAGTAATTGGCTAGACTGTACTAATGTTAATCTCATGTTTTATGCTTGATCACAAAATGTTCGGAATTCCTTTTGCTGTCGTCTATTATTACGAACAAAAAATAATAAAGTAAAGTATTTCATAAAATCAATGAATAACATCTATAATAAACACAGTTTAAACATGAGGGCCAACATGCGTAAGGTCCTTAATCAATTACCTATATTATGGTAAAGAAGCACATGTGTAACAACCCTTTTCTGATGTTATCTTTCCAACCAGTCAACATGACCGGAACAAATTATGTAAGGGGTCATATTTCCGCTTAACCCTTTCCCTAATAGAGACTGTTTCTGACTCTTTTGCAGCAGACGACTTAGGAAAAGATTTTCGCTAAAGGTACAATTGCTCAATATGTGAACGTTATCCTTTTTCAACAATATTTGATACATACTTATACGTTGTATGAGTGAATCTAAAGCTCATGCATAGGAAGTTCATACCCCTTTGCTTGAAACGACCTCGCTCCATGTGACGTTACGCCAAATTAAGTGTTTTCGGAAATGAATTCACGTCGTTCTATGACTACGGAACAGTCAAAAGTTATGTTCTGACGTCGACTTGCGGTCGTTTATTTCAACGTTTTATTTATTTTTTAACTTTTTGGCACAAAAGTTAGATCACACAAAACTACCAAAGCACTTGTATGACCTTAAATGTCGATTTAGATTTTTCTTTTAAAATATTAACTAGACGACAATAATTTTGAATCTGTGCTTTTACGTCTGCTTTTTATACATATCCAAAATGGTGGCCCCAATGGAAAGCTTCATGGGTTATTGAAAAAAAAAGTTCTTTTGTATTATGTGTACTATGTCACTAGATACGTAAATTAGATTTAGTGTTCGGTCGTTGTATTAAAATTCCCTGTGCTCAATTGTGCTTAATCAGTCGTGTTTCTTTACTTCCACTGTATCGGAATTGGGTTGCTTGTAATTAGGTATTGTTTAACATGAAGGGTAATATGTAATTATTTAAATATCTTAAATACTTAAGACAGTCACATCAATGCATCAATCAAGTGTGAAGGTGTTATGACGTCGAACACAGATATATTTGTTAAATAACATATGCAACAAGAGACACATGAGGGCCTATGCTCTACTGGAAAATACCTGGCTTGTTTTGGGAAGAGACCAAGCTGTCTTCAATATTTAACTTCCATCTTAGTTGGGTGAAGATCGGATAGTAAATGGAGACTCTATTGTGTTTACCAGCTGTATTATAGCAAGTTTGAAAATTTCAAGGGCCATAATTTAATCATGCATGGGCGGATCTGACTGGTTTTCGAATGGAACCGACCTCTCAACAATGTTTAATTACGATCTAAGTTTAGTGAAGATCGGATAGTAAACGGAGGCTATAATGGGTTCACAAGCTGTATTATAGCAATTTAGCAATATAGCAGTCTTGCATGCGTGGATATGGCTAGCTTTCTAAAGGAACTGAGCTCTCATTAATATCTAACTACCGTATAGGTTTGAATCAGATACAATCAAAACTAAAGACTGTATCGTGTTAACAAGCTGTTTTATAGCACTTTTAAACAATTCAAGCGCCATAATCCAGTCGTGCATTGGCGGATATGGTTGATTTTACAAGCGGATCCGAGCTCTTATAAATATCAAACTACTGTATAAGTTTGATTGAGATACAATCAAGACTAAATACTGTATCATGTAAACAAGCCGCAATATTATTTGAAAATTTCAAGTACAAAAATCCACTCTTGCATGAGCGGATCTGGCTGGTTTGCAAGGGAAACCGAGCTTTCATGGATATATAACCACTGTATAAGTTTGATTGAGATACAATCAAAACTAAAGACTGTATCATGTTAACAAGCTCTATTACAGCAATCTTGCATTAGCGGATCTGGCTGGTTTTCAGAAGTAACCGAGCGCTCATAGATATCTAATTACTGTATAAGTTTAATTGAGATACAAATTGAGGTATCAAATATAGCAATGTTTAACATTTCAAGGACTATAATCCAGTCTTGCATGGACGGATCTATCTGTTTTGCGAAGAGTACCGAGCTCTCATGGATATCTAACTACTGTATAAGTTTGATTAAGATACAATCAAAACTAAAGCCTGTATCGTGTTTAAGACGATTTAAGTTTAAGAGCATAACTCAATGAGTAAAGTTAATTTACAATTTATAGAAGCAATATGTAAAATATATTAAGTAAAAATAAGTCTAAATATCTTAGTATCACTGAGGGCTTTTGACAATACGAATAATATTGATTGCGTCCAAGTTCAAAAGTCACAGTATGGTCTCCTGGTACTAAAACCGCTATCTTAGGTTGTGCATGGTTTATTTTAATGAATATGTCTAAACAATCAAAGGATACCTAAGACATCCGATATCCTATGTGTATGCTCATTTACATTTATCATTCAAATAGTTAGGTTTAAACTTCTTTAAATACGGAAAATGGCTTAACACTCAGAAGAAAATAACTGATAATAAAAGAAATCAGTAGATATGATTTTAATCCTTCAGAAAAGAAAATGTAAATTATTCGAGTGTTTAGTTTTAACTGCAACTGTTATTTGCTACCTTGGTGAAGTGACATTTGAGCGAATCTGCATACTTTGTGGTTAATTAACAAGAGAGAGTTGCGATTTTAGGCCCCTGTTAGTCATTTGCTAGTATATACATAATTACGTTGCCTACATAAATGATTCTGGATATTTAGAATAACCTTAAACCTATCTACATTTAGAAGAATATTTCTTTATTTTTTTTATTTTTATTTGTAAACATTTAAACAAGCAAACATTTTAAGCTTTCTGGCTCAACAATCTTTTTTCTTTCCTAGTGATTTCTTATTCACCGGGACATGTACTATGACATCAAATATTCGTTATATAATAATGAAAGCTGTTCTCGATATTACTTCTGTTGTTAAAGTGATACAAGGAGAACCTTTCAAATGTGTGCTGATATTTTTAGTCGCTTGAAGCTTCTTTGCCAGAAAGAAGACCCTGCATATAAACTTTATTATCTATATTAAATGTTTGTAGCAACAACATTAGCTTTATCAACTACTGAACATAAACAAACGGCTTTCAGTCTTCATTCCAACCGTATGCTATTGTGTTTGCTTCACCATGCTACAGATAGATTTTTAAAAGAGAAACGAGTGTTTCAATGCCAAAGATCAAATAATACAAAGACAAACATACAGCGTCTACCTCAACAGGTTAAAATTCAATTTGATCAAAAATGCGTCGTGTACCACTGAACTTTAAATATAAAAAGTATGGACTCTAGTCACAGCATTGACTACTTTAATTGCGTTTTTTTTTTGTATCAAAAGAAACATCAAATTTATTAAATGTAAATTATGACACAGGTCAGCCATTAACTTATACGGACATTCATGAAGTTAACGTATTTTCCTAATTCAATATGAAAAGCTCCGAGTAAGTTTTTCATTTATTCACCAATTCTCTTTTAATTAATGGACCGTGACCGTATCATTTAATCAGATATTATCTTAAAACCTTAGAATATACAGCACTATTAGGCAGACGACTTAAGACAACAAATTAAATAACTCTATAAATGAAAGTTTAATTATGAATAAAATTGAAACGTTGTGATAAAATAACCAATAGTTCGTTATGAGGTCACTAAAAGTCATTTTTCCCCTTACAGAAAGAACTCCTTTTTTGGGAACTACTGGCGAACAATGTGTGAATATATCGTGAACACTACTGTTCGCAGGTATCATTCACGGAATGTTCACAGCTTATGCGAATATTCCACGCACACCTATGACTGCTATTCGCAATAAGTTCACAAACAAGGAATTGTTCGCAGAATGTTAATTTTTAACTTACAAAATGTTAAATTTAACACAATGATCACACTTAGAACATATAGAATGGTTTTTTCAAAGGGAAACATTTCAATTCGCAGAATGTTCACATTTAACTCGCAGAATGTTCACAGAACGAACTTTATTACTGACATGGAATAGAATGTGAGGAAAACAATTAATTTTCTCTCTTTACAATATGTTCACAATTGCCACTTGTAGAATTCCACTAATCAGCCCCACAAAGATTATAAAATAAAGTTAACCAGTAAATTACTTTTTTGATATTTTGCAAGAAACAGTCTTTTCAGAGCTTTAAACAATTAATTTAACGATGTATTGTTAAGTACCGGACATTTTTTTCATAACAAAGGACGCTGGGAAAATGATCGTGGAGTTGAGAGAATGTAGTTTACGTGTGAACAGTATAAATTATAATACTACTCATGTGTTCGTGCAACTGCGCGCTCGAATGTCCGATTCTAAAGAATATGTAATGTGTCTGAATGACAAGTTTTCTCTCTCGTTTTGTGACGATTCGGAAGTCCTGTGGACTATAGATAAGCTGCATGGTTTTGTTGCCGTATGGAAGGCAGGCAATGAATAAATAGTTGATGGAAATCGATCCGACATTTTATCAAAGTAACGATTACTGACCTATATCCGGATTGGACTATGGGGTCTTTGTTTCGAATATTAGCTAATTGTTAAATCGAGTTGACATGATCAAATTATTATTACTGTTGATATTCAATTGTTTAACAACAATCTAATTCACCAACGAGGACATAAATTGTTGGTTTTCTTCAGATAGAGGAAGCACCGTGGTGTCATGGGAAACGTGATGACTGCAAGGGAGGAAATGGCAGCGCCGCGCATGCGTCTAGCGACAAAAACAATATTTACAATTTCCTAACGAAAGGGGTATGAAAGATTTGAAACATTTTCAGCTTCTATAAGATCGTTTAAAGCACAGTTTTGTTCACAGTTTGAGTTCGCAGATAATCTAATTTGCATGTGAAAAGTGAACATTCAGGGAACATTCGGTAAATGAAATTTTAAAAGAAGACATATTTTCGCATATAGTTCGCAATATATTTACATATTATTCACAGTAACTGTTAACATTATATGTATTTTCTCTGTAAGGGTCCTGTTGTCGCAATAATTTAAAAAAGGGTATTCTGTAAATGCGTCAGAATGTGTATACATGAGGGAAACGATATGTTTCCATGTACTTATGTAATTACTACATGTATACATTACAGGAATGGTTTCCATTCATGTACTTGTGCAGTAATATTAAGCGGTTTTAAGTTACAATGGATCCGCCTTGAAAGGATATAATGTCATGTTCCGCGTATCTCTAGTTTACATAGTTGCTATACGTGGTTATCCATATGCATAAGATAAAAAGTATACCTGTTCGTATTCCTCTTGTTCGTGTGTGTTTTAAATTGGGACAAATATTTATTCCTGCCGAAATTAGCAGACATATGGCATACTCATTACAATTAATTCTCCGTCTTTGATGAGATAATTAGTACAGGTTTGAAAGTAAATAATAGATATTCAAACTTAAAAGACGTGAATGAAAACCGTAAAATTAACATAACATTCACAGTTCGTTCAAGTAAAAGACAAATATAGATGAAAAGGTAATAACCATCCATTCTGAAGGTGCAGTGTTCTTTAAATATATGCCTGCAATTGTATAACTATATCCTTCTTAAAACTCACTAAAATAAAATACAGGTTTTAACTGTCGATATACAGTTAGTACGGTTAACACACGATAAATACCTGTTATGATAGACATGACTATTGTTATCTAAGAGACCGTGAAATTTGCAATCTTCCTGGTTCGTAAAAAATGGTAAAAACATTAGTTTTTTTCCCGGTCATATAAGAGTTATATGCGTGTAATTGTGAACATTTTAACAGGTACCAGGACGCATTTGATTCAGAACATTACGAAACGTGACATATATACTGATTTAGTCGTTTCATAAATTATAACTTAGTTAATATTTTAGTATGAACATCCCTAAACTGTTGCTGGATACATTCTATTCTTGCTTAAATACTTCATGTTTTTGGAAAGTTTCACCCAGCATAAACATTTCACCAGCTTTCCTATGTCGGACAATAACACGAAGGGTATTCACTCACTGAGAGATGTAGCATGACATCCGACTTCAGTTATAAAGCAATATACATTTCCAATCGGAACTTGAATCTGATTTCAAATGTGAAGATAACGGTTCTTCTGAAGCTTTTAAGGCAATAAGAATATTAACCATGACGAGTTTAACTAGACTGCTCATGTGTATACCATTAGCCTGTTATTCGCGTAAATCAACTGCATAAGATATGCATTGCCGTGACGGAGAACATATCTCAAATGCACGATGCTTAACATTGGTTTACTGTTTAAATTGTGTAATACAAGTGTATTTTGTATTGTACTTGTAATCCAAATAATGTAATTCGTTATGTAAGGCCATTGTACATACTAAATCATTCGAGTGACATAATAAACGTTTTAAAGCTATTGAAATGTAAAAACAAGTAGAATACGACCAATACTTTATGATGTAAAACTCTTTGCAATGGTTAAATTTTAGGCTATTGTGTTTTAGTAAATGTTTTCATCGTGATTGTTCTCATAAGTCTTTGTAAGAATGGAGAAACAACTAAAGTTTCCTGTTTGTTTTAAATGAATATTAAGTAATTTAGTAGTTCGTCAAACATCTTGTTTACAAACTAGGGTGAATAACATAAATAAGCCACACATGAATAGGTCCAATGTTTACCATCGGAGACGAACGTAGATCACTATGACCCGCTTTGCTGCCTGAATTTGGGCATGGGCCCTCAATCATACAGACACCGCGGTAAAATAAAAACACACCTAACTCTTTACAAATAGTACTAGTATCACTAACTTACATCATACAGCTGAGACATATAAAGTTCTACTACAAAAGGTAATGAACAAAAGATTTGGAAGGCTTTTGTAAATAAGTTGTCTATGAACAAAAGGTTCAAAACCTTAGTCGCACACACTCTTATCTCGTTACAATCCTTTATATAAACACCTTTAGCTATGTCAGTTTTTACACCGATGGTTAATTTTCGAACAACTAGTGACTATGTCTCGATAGCCTAGTGGTTGTGTATCGATAGCCTAGCATAGTAAGTATGTCTCGATAGCATAGTTGCTATGTCTCGATAGACTAGTGGTTATGTCTTGATAGCCTAGTGGTTATGTCTCGATATCCTAGTGATAATGTCTCGATAGCCTAGCATAGTAAGTATGTCTCGATAACATATTTGATATGTCTCGATAGCCTAGTGGTTAAGTCTCGATAGCATAATGGTTATGTATCGATAACCTAGCATAATAAGTATATATCGATAGCATAGTTGCTATGTATCGATAGACTAGTGGTTATGCCTCGATAGACTAGAGGTTATGTCTCGGTAGCCTAGTGGTTATCTACCAATAGCCTTGCATAATAAGTATGTCTCGATAGCATAGTTGCTATGTCTCGATAGCCTAGTGGTTATGTATCTATATCCTAGCATAATAAGTATGTCTCGATAGACTAGTGGTTATGTCTCGATAGCCTAGTGGTTATGTCTCGATAGCCTAGTGGTTAAGTCTCGATAGCATAGTGGTTATGTATCGATAACCTAGCATAATAAGTATATCTCGATAGCATGTATCTATATCCTAGCATAGTGGGTATGTTTCGATAGCCTAGTTGTTATGTCTCTATAGAGGTTATGTCTCAATATACTAGTGGCTATGTATTGATAGCCTAGTGGTTATGTCTCGATATGACTAGTGGTTATATCTCGATAGCCTTAAGGTTATGTTTCAATAGACTAGTGGTTATGAATTGATAGACAAGTGGTTATGTATCGATATCCTAATGGTTATGTCTCGATAGCATAGTAAGTATATCTCGATAGCCTAGTTGTTCTGTCTCGATATAATAGTGGTTACGTCTCGATAGCCTAGTGTTTATGTCTCCTAGTGGTTATGTATCGATAGTCTAGCATAGTGGGTATGTCTCGATAGCCTAGTGGCTATGTCTCGATAGCCTAGTGGTTATGACTCGATAGTCTAGTAGTTATGTATCAATAGCCTAGCATAATATGTATGTCTCGATAGGCTAGTGGTTATTTCTCGATAGTGGTCATGGCTCAATAGACTGGTGGCTATGTCTCGATAGCTTAGTGGTTATGTATTAATGGACTAGTGGTTATGTCTCGATAGCCCAGTGGTTATTTATCAATAGACAAGAGGTTATGCCTCGATAGCCTAGTGATTATGTCTCAATAGACTAATGAGTATGTCTCGATAGCCTAGTGGTTATGTGTCAATAGTCTAGTGCGTATGTCTCTATAGCCAAGTGGTAATGTGTAAATAGCTTAGTGGTTATGTATACATAGACTAGTGGTTATGTCTCAATAGTCTATTGGTTATGTATCGATAGCCTAGTGGTTATGGCTCGATAGTCTAGTGGAATATATCAACATCCTAGTGGTTATAGCTCGATAGTCTAGTGGGTATGTCTCGATAGCCTAGTGGTTATGTATCAATAGCCTAGTGGTTATGTCTCGATAGTTTAGTGGGTATGTCTCGATAGTCTAGTGGTTATTGCTCGATAGTCTAGTGGTTATATATCAACAGCCTAGTGGTTATAGCTCGATAGTCTAGTGGTTATGTCTCGATAGCCTAGTGGTTATGTATCAATAGCCTAGTGGTTATGTCTCGAAAGTTTAGTGGTTATGTCTCGATAGTCTAGTGGTTATGGCTCGATAGTCTTGTGTTTATGTCTCAATAGCCAAGTGGTTATATCTCAATAGCCTTGTAGCTATATCCGGATAGCCTAGTAGTTATATCTTGATAGCCAAGGG
Source organism: Clinocardium nuttallii (assembly GCA_031471495.1). Taxonomy (NCBI): domain Eukaryota; kingdom Metazoa; phylum Mollusca; class Bivalvia; order Cardiida; family Cardiidae; genus Clinocardium; species Clinocardium nuttallii. The sequence continues at coordinate 9,305 of JAUELF010241747.1, read as the reverse complement.
GTTATATCTCGATACCCTAGTGGTTATGTCTCAATAGCCTAGTGGCTATATCTCGATAGTCTGGTGATAATGTCTAGATACCCTAGTGGTTATATCTCGATAGCATAGTGGTTATATCTAGATAGTCTGGTGGTTATGTCTATATAGTCAATTTGTAATATCTCAATAATCTAGTGGTTATGTCTTGATAGTCTGGTGGTTATATCTCGATATCCTAGAAGTTACGTCCCGATATCATTGTGGTTATGTCTCGATAGTCTAGTGGTTATGTCTCGATAGGCTGGTGGTTATATCTCGATATCCTACAAGTTATGTCTCGATATCATTGTGGTTATGTCTCGATACCCTAGTGGTCATGTCTAGATAGTCTGGTTGTTATGTCTAGATCGCCTGGTGGTTATGTCTCGATATTCTAGTGGTTATGTTTCGATATTCTAGTGGCTATGTCTCGATATTCTAGTGGTTATGTCTGGAAAGTATATTGGTTATTTCTCGATATCTTCGAAGTAATGTCTCGATAGCCTGGTGGACTGGTAGAAATGTTATCGGAAGGTTACGATTAATCACGGTGAAACGCGAATTTTACCGAAAGCATTACAGATCCAATACCTTAGTGTTGTAAGCCCAATTTCCCCCGTTAAACGATTATCTTTAATCGGCATCAATGTTAAGCATAATATAGACTTTGTAAATTATGATGTGTTCACTCATTGACAACCAATGTATAATAAGTTTTCTATACGCATGCATCGGTGTACGTCCAAGGTAACCAAATAAAGCGTTTAAGTGTGTAGACTGTTTTACACAAAATATTCTTTTGCAAAATTTAGAAAATATTGCTTTAACATCTGGAATATTGTGAAAAGTGCATTACTATATAGTTTAATCATTTTACAGTTTCAATTATCGTGCCATTTTGGAAGAATTGATATCATGTTGGTCTACTGTTTTTAAATATCATTTTTTTGGTCTTATTAACATTGAGTTGGAGATTCCAAATGTTGCAATACTGTACCAAGTCGCTAAGGATTGAGTGTAGGGATACTAGATTGTTAGCGAATATAGATAGATATATAGATATACATGTATTGTATTGACTTAAACTATACATAGTTTTTCATCATACAACATATATTAATAAATAAACTGCATGCACATGACTCTTTCACATATGTGCTTATTCTATCTATCGTTAGCATGGATAGACTCAAATGAAGTAGAACTCGTTTTCTATAGATTTTAAATTACAAAATTTACATTTTCTATTTTCCTTATCGATATTTTTATAACGACCGCGTTCAATTTCTAATTTATGGGATGAAAGTCTAAATCTTCTTAATGCAATTTTAAAACGTTTATCTTTAATGCTGTCTAGATAAGGCTCTAAGTTGAAATTGTGCTTAAAGATACTATAAGTGCTTAGCCTCTGTGAGTTATTAATATTACTGTACCAGTATTGGTGATATTAATCAAATATTTGTTATTTTATGGTAACTTAGCGTAATGTTAGAATGTCTTGATTAAGCCAAAGTTCTGTTAAAAGTGTATCTAACAAGTTCTTTATCTGAAATGCTAGGTTTATTTTATTATTGTTTATGTTATTATTTTCATCAATATTTTAAAAGGAAGTACAATTGTTTTACAGGTAACCGTTCATTTAATTTAAGTATTTTTAACCAGCAACAAAACATTCTTACTTTTCTTATGACAGTAAAAGGGACTTTACCGAGTTCTGCATCGGGACCCGATAACTTAGTGGACTTGCTTTCACATAGAAGTTTGAGTAACAAATTAACATGTACATTTTCAATATATTTTGCTTCAAAGTATCCAGAAACTTAGTAATTTAGTACGGATGAACAATTATATCAAATAGTTTAAACTTATCTTTTACAGGAAATTCATATCCATTAAAAACAGAGAATAATCTTTGCATGGCTTTTAGCGCATATTCAGCAATGTATTTATGGATTTGATTCCGTTGGTCGTTATTGTAATAACACGGATCTTGAAATACAGTACAAAGTACGCAACGACTCGTGTTACATGCCAAGGTGTTAGTATGGGGATAACACGCGGTATCTGTTATCTCCAACTCGTATATCAATACACATCGGTTGTACTTAAAAAACCTTTAAAAATAGATCGAAAAACCGAAACGTGTTGATGATTGTTAACAGTTTGCGCCTTTGATATTATTAATGGAACATAACAGGACAGAACAGAACTTTATTACATCTCTTGGTACATACAGGACAGCATGAGGAAATGGTATAATTACAAGAGATTTATCTAAATACTATCACGTGATATGTTAATATAATATGTTAATCAAAACTAGTTAAGTAGGCCAAAACCCATATGGGTAGCGCTTTTATTTAATTAGCAAATTAAAGTAATTATCGACTTTATCAGTTTGGAAGCAAGATGCAATTAGTCAAAATCCTCAAGTTTATAAACAATGTATTTGTTGTCAGTGTTCAGAAAGGTGCCGACAGTCAATATATCAGGATATTACAATAAGAATATAATTACAACATTGTTTTAAATCATGGGTTGGAAACGTACCATAGAAAACGTACCTAAAAATGATGCAAAAGCTAGGAAAATATCGGAGTGTGTGTGTGTGTGTCGCAATCTAACAGTGTTACCGATGATAACATAGTGGACACAGAGTTTCGCGATCAAGTGACTGAAAAACAAAGTGAAACATTGAGTCAGAGACCAACATTTTACAGTTAATAGGAAATTTTGTGATGAGTGAAAATACAATAGATCTTGGTTGATTTACAATCCTCAAACACGAAACATGTTTCTCTGTGTGTCAATTGGCAAATGTGACAAATTCATTCACTACTGGATGTCATATCTTGAAAAAAGAGAGTGTGACAAATCACGAGAAAGGAAAGGGTATGTCGAATGCATTCATTTATTTTAAAGAAGCCATTTATTCAACTTTCTAATTGTAAATCATTGCGATTATGCAGACCCACTCGTAAGAAATTCACTTTCACGCATGTATTTTAGGCCGTTTGCGAGATCGCACGTACACAAAGGCATATCGTGAATCTTAAAAGCTTAACAAAGTGTTTAAATACGTTAGTTAAAGAAGAGTATTTCAATTGTAGTTTTATTTTAAAAGCGGATTGTAAAATGTTTTCCTGGCCAATCGGTGAGAAATCGTACACCAACCAACCAAATATATGACGTTTAGCGACTTGTACATGTATATGACACCATCAACCTAATCAATGCCAATTTACCATTACTTATGTTGGCATTTAATACGAATGTTCTGATTTTCTTATGTTTATGAATTTAGGCCAATTTTGGCTGAAAAATAAGTATATTGACATATAGATTTTATGTCATAAATATACAAAAGACATATGCTTAATGTCATAAATCGTTAATAAGAAAAAAAGAGTTTACAACTTTAATAGAAAGGAGCGCACTCCCTTAATACGAGTGTTTAGGGTAGAACTACATGTACTTATTTTTCTAATTTCGATAAATTACGTTTTACAGGAAAAAATAGTCATCCTTTCGCCGTCAAGATTGTCCAGGCTAGTAAAGAATACAAAATATCAGTTGAAGCCCAATTGTCCAAATCCGAGTCAGCCGTAACGGCAGCAATTAATAACACAGTATGCATGGTTTCCAACAATCTCCCCAACATGATGATCTCAGACGTCAATGAATATTGTAATGATCAGGGTTGTTCAATCCCGAATTCCCTGAAAGTGGATGATGATACCTCCAACGAGCATTGAACCGTTTATTTCCAAGTGTATTTGCCATCGTAAGTGGGATATGGATACAGATGAAAATGACCCTCTTGTTATACCTTATTCAACAATAATTTAATATATAATATGAATCTTTAATCTAAATTATTATTAATAACCTTACATTCTGACAATTTCTGTTTTATCTATACACAATTAAAGAAAACCTGTTTGTCCCTATATATATGCATTGAAATCAAATGACGAAAATATAGTTATATACTAGAAAAAGTATGTATATTAAACAGAATGAAACAAGATTTTTGAAATAAACAACGGTGAAATAATAGTGTGTACTCGTAGTTTATTATTTTCTTGAACAGTATAGAAATAACATGTAAGTTTGGGGTGCGATGTAATAATTGGTGATAATTGGTAAGCGCGAAAATTAACGGTTGGGATAGTGGGAACAAACTTTATGTATATACATGGAAACGATTCGTAAACTACTGCCTGGCAATCTGATCTTCAAACTTGAATTGCCTCTGTGATGTAGTAGTAATGCCCCCCCCCCCCGGTGCGGGAGGGTTAGGGTTTTGGAGGTCGAGGGTTCGATTCCTGGTGTGTTCATAGCAAATACATAAAAAAGATTAATTGTATTAATGTCTTTCCCTCATTCGCGTTCAATAGTAGATTATAGTGTTAGCATTTCCACTGACTCGCTGTTGTCATGATAAATGGACGATTTGCACTGGAAATTTACACAGAAAACGCCGTGATATAACGGAAACATTGTTAAAAGCGCAGTGATATAACTGAAACATTTTTGAAAGCGGTGTAAAACATAATTTAATGAAATCTAACTTGAATTCTTTTTAATTGAAATTAGTTAATTAATTTACATGGCGTTCACGCAGCAAATGTCCTTCCCACATATCTACGTGCTTAGCCCATTAGTGGAAGGACTGGCATTGAGTAGTCTCTCAGCAGGTAATATATAATGGAAGAAAAGAAATCAGTTGGATTAAAGACAACTCTTCGAGCAATATCTGATAGTTGTTGGCCTTGGGCTTTAGTCCTTGGTCATAGAAGTAGAACCATTTTTCGGAGTTGGCAGCCTGCCAATTTCTGTTAACACACACGCATTTTAGGATGAGACTGCGCGAGGAAAAGAAATCATCCTCCAACACATCTATATTTAGTTTAAGGCACAAATCACAAATACCGGAATTATCAATATTTTGAGGTCTACCTTTTTTTTCAACATTTAAGCAATTACATGAGCATCTGAAATTTGATAAACTAGATCATGGATCTTATGATAACATATTCAATAAAGAAATACATATATAAATTGAAACAAAAAAAAAGAATTATAAGACAAATTTAGAGACGTTTTGGTTTTAAATTCCTCTGCGTAAAGTGAAGAATACGGAGAATCGGTGCATCCGCAGAATTTTCACCTTACGCCTTTTATTTACCGAAATGCATCTTCTGACAAAACAGCTAGAAATGAAGCTAGTTGCCTACCAGAATTAATTGAAATGACATCTGATGAGGAGTATCAGAGGTAAAGCGTCGTGCCAACGTTCCGAGTTCGAATCCAATGATGAGCGGGTTCTGCCTTTGTTATGATTCCACACAAACAGCGCGAGTTCTAGAAAAGTGCAGCCTCACTAGTCGTATGCCAATATCTATTTAAATAATGTCCAATGTATAGTGTCGGCCTTTCGTACCAAACGTCCTAGGTTCGAATCCCGTGATGAGCGGGTTCTGGCTTTCGGAACCCCATCCCACACACACACAAACAGCGCGAGTTCTGGAAAAGTGCAGCCCGACTAGTCTAATGCATGATGTCCAATGAGTAGGTCGTATGTCGACACACCAAAATAATGTCCAGAGAGTGTTACCCTGGCGCGTAGGTCGTATGTCGACAGTCAACTTTATTTGTTTTCAGAAAGTGTTGATCTGTCACGTAGGTCGACACTGAAATTACACTGAGATAGTGTTGACCTGGCACGTAGGTCGTAGGTCGACACTGAAATTACACTGAGATAGTATTGACCTGGCACGTAGGTCGTAGGTCGACACTGAAATTAACACCGAGATAGTTTTGACCTGGCGCGTAGGTAGTAGGTCGACACTCAAATTACATTGAGATAGTGTTGACCTGGCACGTAGGTCGTAGGTCGACACTCAAAATAACACCAATATAGTGTTGACCTGGCGCGTAGTTCGAAGGTCGACTATAAGAATCATGTTCAGAGATTGTTGACCTGGCGCGTAGGTCTTACGTCGACAGTCAAATTTAAGTTCAGAAAGTGTTGACCTGGCGCGTAAGTCGTAGGTCGTAGGTCGACAGTCATATTTGTGTTCAGAAAGTGTTTATCTGGCACGTAGGTCGACACTCAAGTTAACACTAAGATAATGTTGTCCTGGCGCGTAGGTCGTTGGTCGACAGTCACATTTAGGTTCAGAAAGTGTTGACCTGGTTCGTAGGTCGTAGGTCGGCAGTCAAAATTGTGTTCAGAAAGTGTTGATCTGGCACGTAAGTCGTAGATCGACACTCTAATTAACAATAATATAGTGTTGATCTGGCACGTAGGTCGAATGCCGTCTATCAGAATAATGTTCAGAGACTGTTGACCTGGCGCGTAGGTCTCAGCTCGGCAGTCAAGATTCAAGCGGCTGGTCCATATAGCGATCTAAGTAGATGAGTATCCCTTGTGTGGACACAACGAACAGCAACGAAACAACAGCAACACCGTAACCCAATTATACGCCGCACTTGTGAGAATATACGTACGATCAGATAACATAAATTGATTGTGAACTGTACTTGATATGTCCTCTATGTGATTACTTAGATAAAGGAATAGTCATAACATTTATTTGTAAAGTATTCTGAAATCCAGGGTTCATCATTTCTAAACTTTGACTAACAAACATTTGTGACTAGTCAAACTTCTTTCAATACTCGGCTTATTGACTCGATGTTAGATTGAAGCCAGCTGCCTGCTAAGAATATATGTTATGTAGACTACTGAAGCAATACTCAGAATAACCATGTAGTGCATGTAAACTGGTTGACGTGATACAAATTAAGTTACACATCTCTTTATAACTAAATCGAGCAATCCGAAAGATATAGTATGTTTAAAAGATCACAACTTCAATATAACTAGCATTGTTGCCACTTTCACAAATGGAACTAGTGTAACAACTTATTCATTGACAGGATACGACCCATATACCAATTGGTGCTATGGTAACTTCTGCGATTTAATGATTACAAAGATGTTTGAGCCAACTGGCACTGTCAGCCGACGACAGCCAATCACACCACAACTTTTACGCCGTTAACAACCCCATCAAGCGGAAGCTAGCACTACAGTCGATTTCACCCGCTGGATAACATGATAGAACGGGGACTGGGCAGGGTCATACACAGGTGCTGTGTTGTGTTGTGTGGCTTTGGTGGTAAACTTATGATAATTTATACTGCTTTCAACCCAGCCGTCACCAGTTTCATCGCAGAGTAGATACTACACTTTATTATAGAATAATCGGAAACGATGGGCAATAAATAGGAATTACAGATTAATTGTTTCCTTTAGTGTACAGTGAAGTGTTTGGATGAACCTGTGTAATTAGAAAGAAGTCCAATGGGATCTTTATAGTATTGTATTAATTCAAAATACTTCACAGCTTTTATTTTACTCCTTTTGACGGATGTTGTGATGAAACTACATTGTATGTAGGTCATTGTCATACATTGATAATGTTAAATTGTCTACATTATTATTATTATTATACCACATTTATATAGCACTCTTATCATAAAATAACAAATACATGTAAACATACAAACAATCCATTAAAAGCATCATAGGTATTAAACTATTACAAAGTATACAAAGAAACACTTTGTAAGAAAACAAGACCCATATGAAACTGAAAAGAAAATAAGGTTTGAGTTTTGAGTTTATGATGACACTTGGTTATCACATATCTCGATAAAGAAATGTATTTTCATGCTCTTTAAAAAGAAATAAACATGTCACAGTCCCTTATTCCTGCTGAAAGTGAATTCCACAGTTTTGGGACAACAGTCATATAACTTCTGTCACCATACAATGTGGTTTGACATCTTGGTACTTCTAGTGGTGTAGCGGGTTTTTTTAATTAAGGTTTGTTGGGGTCTATACACCTTTAACATGTTTTAGATATATTGTGGGGATTGACCATGCACGGCTTTGTATGTAAGTGTTAGTGTGTTGTATTGTACTCTGTACTGCACAGGTAGCCAATGAAGTCATTTGAGCACGGGAGTAATATGGCTGTAACGGGAAGTTCTGGTAATAATACGGGCAGCTGTGTTTTGAACACTTTGCTCTTTTTTCATGAAGGTATTAGGCATGCCATTTAGCAGCACGTAACAGTAGTCGAGTCTTGATGTGATTAGATATTTAACAAGGGATTTCGTGGCGTTACTTGTAAGGTACCGTCTAATATGATATATTTGCCCTAGTTGTCCATAACAAGATCTACAGAGTTCACATGCTGCTCCATTTCCAACCTCGAGTCCAGCAACGCTCCAAGATTTCTAACGCAGGTAGTTGGCTTTATCTCGGAGCCTTCGACATTCACAGAAATATCAGAGACAAGATTTGCATTGCGTTTTCATGTTAACATTATAACTTCTGTTTTGTCAGCGTTACATTTTAACATGTTTCCATGCATCCAAGACACAATATCATTGAGACAGGCCTCGACTCGACGCAATGCCTCAATCTGGGAGTTCATGTCTGTTGGATCAAATGACAGGTAGAGTTGTGAATCATCGATATAAAAATGATGATTAAGTCTATGATGTCTGCAAATGTCACCAACTGGCTTAGTATACATGATATAGTTATTGGCTCCTAGAACTAATCATTGTGGCACGCTGTATTTCATCTAAACTGGTTTTGACAGTTCACCGTCAATGCACAGTCTGGTAGCGATCACTTTTAAAATAAGGTGACATCCATGCGAGCGATTTTCCTGTAAATCTAAAGTGGTTCTTTAAGCGATATAAAAGAGTGTCGTGATCAATTGTGTCAAAAGCTGCAGACAGGTCGAGAAGCACAAGTACTACGACTTTGTTTTGGTCAAGAGATTGGAGAATGTCATCAGAACTTTCATTAAAGCGGTCTTAGTGGAGTGGAGCTTGGTGTTCCTCGTGAAGGTTATTCAGTGCCAGATATTGTTCTAGACGCACGTCAACTACTTTTTCCAGAACCTTAGAAATAAAGAGTAGGTTTGAAACAGGTCTGAAATGTTTTAGGGTGTTTTCGTCTAGTCCAGACTTTTTTTAAAAAGAGGTCTTATTCGTGAACTTTTAAAGGATTTAGGAACGATCGCAGTTTCAAGTGAGACGTTTATAATATTTGTCAATACAGGTAACAGTTCATCTATGTACATCTTAAGAAGTCATGTTGGTAGAGGGTCTATTTCACACTATTTATTTGGGGATCGTTGAATGATCTTTTGAAGCTGCCGTAAATTCTACGATCTGGCATACGGTTGTTTGTT
>JAUELF010241736.1:0-11753 GCA_031471495.1 Clinocardium nuttallii | reverse complement strand
GGCCCCCCCCCCCCCCCCCCCCCCCCATATGATTTATATGCGAACCTAGTTTGACTAACAGCTTTTCCTTTTGTCTTCTTCTTATAAAACAAACAAAATCTAGATATGGCAACTATTTGATATGCTTAATTCTCTATTTGACACTCAAACCCTATGTTGTGGGTACTCAAAAGAATCCTCTCAGTGAGATGATTCTTTTCATTGCGACAACATAGTTTTGGTTGGGTTACAAGAGAAATATAGTGGGAAGAGGACAAGTTTACTTTTTAGACCCCAGACAGAATGATGGCTCTTTCAATTTGTTATATCAGATTCCTTTATTTGAGGCAAAAAAAATAATTCTATTGGTTTATTAATTTCAATGAATATCTTAAAAAAATTATGATTTGCATAGTACAAAGTCTCCCAATTGTCAGTTAGTTAAATCTTAAAACAAAAACAAAAGTTTAAAGGATACCATTTTGTTAGGAAAGGATTTAAGTTGGGTCCCCTGTCATTTTAAAATCCGAATGTCTATTCCTATTAAGGATTATCTGTTCCCCCATAAATCCTACAAACAGCAGCTTCTTTTAAGTTTTTGGAAAATCAAAGCGAAAAAGGAGCCATTTGAATCATCACACCTTTTACTTTATCATTGTTCACTCAAGTCTGTTTTAATCACCTTTTGATTTTTATAATTATAAATTTTACTGAAAGCATTGTGCTAAAAGTTGTTATTGCCCGATTCCATAAAGAAATGTTTAAATAACAGTAACTAGTCAATAATGTCAATCAAGATGCAATTAATTCACAGCGTTTTCCAAATAGTTGTAGACTTGATGAAGGCGAGACGATGATACAGTAGGAGGAAACACTTCTAAATTGGCAATTAACATTTAGAATGTCCTGTAATTAAAGGGAAAAAACTTTTAATCCATCTCCAAATTTAACAGTTTACAATTATTTTACGCCTGACAGGGAAAGCAAGCCACATTAATGTCATGACAAGCGACTTACGTCTGACATAACCCTTTCAAACATTAGACAAATCTGCAGCAGACCAACTTTAAAAACATCTAGGAAAATATATATTGAAGATTTCTTTAAATAAAATAAAACAACTGCAAAGAATTTAAAACACTTTTGCAAAAAGATAAATTGTTAACAGAAGTAATACCTCCATTGCCAACGAGTTATTAACTGTATGTGTCTGCATGTGGGTACGAGGAAATCTACTATACTATCCCTTTCCCACATGCAGACGCATTTTGATGCCATTAGCAGCAGACGACTTTTGAAAACATTGTGGCCAATTGCTCATCATGAGCAATTTCTCCTTTGGCCACAATGTTTTCAACTTTATGTTCCAATAAAGCTATCTTTCATGGAGATTTCTCAGGTTTTTATCACTACATGTATGTGGGAAAGGCCATTCATTTTGTCATAAACTGTAACTCATCCATGAAATTATAATGAAGTCGTCAATCATAAATCATCTCCCTTTGCCTGGTCAGGTGTGGATTCACATATTACCTCATAAGGCTATTACAAGACAAATAGAATGTAAACAAGGTGAATAGAGGAGAAACTCATGCACTTTGTGAGAACTTCTTCTCTATTTCTAACAACTTATGTTTCTAAAAGTATTAGTCTGAGCTAAAAAAATGTCTGGAGCGGTTTGATCCATGACCAACAGCCTTAAGATTTCAAAAAAAAATACCATATATTAATAAATTATGGTAAGTTTTTGCATCATTTTTCTGGAAAAAAAAAACAACAACAAAAAATGCACACACAGAAAAGAAGTAAAGACAAGTTAATTTCAATCTGTAGATACTTTTCCTGTATTTTTCAGTCTCATATTAAGTTAGATATAAGTTTCATAATCTGTCACATGTAAATTTGATATGCCTCTACTAACTATCAATCATTATTCATATTCTTATAAACTTTCGAAAGATTTGTCCCTATCCCACTTACAACAAATCTGAAGCTGCGGAGACGACCTTGAAAACCTTGTGTAAAAAAAAATAGAATGCATCATATAGTAAATTTTCCGATGCATTTTAACTTTGCTGCAGCAGACAACTTTTGAAAATATTGCGCACAATTCTTCATTTGAAATTTTAACTGAATTCATTTATATAGATTAACCACAATTGTTTCTGCAGACATTTTTCTGTTTGCAAAGTCGTCTGCTGCAGACTTTCTGCATGTGGGAAAGGGGGGGATTAATTCAAATTAGCACAAAAATCATCAGTAGAGGTAAAAGGTCACAGTAATTGATATTCATTTGGCAGGATCTGTGTGATATATGTGTCCCATAGCTGTCTAATATCACAGGTTTACACCAGGCCCATCACACCAAAACGGGGTTGGTCCCATCTCCTATATAAATGCATCATTATCATCATCAACATACATGTGCAGCATGTTAGGAGGGCTACAAATCAAGCATTTTGTCCATTGCATCATCTCTATTAATCTGAAGCTTATCTGTGCATAGAGCAAGGGCTCCTTGGCAAGACAGTGAAAATGTCCATTCCCATCAAAGTCTTTCACAATCCTATGTAATGTGAGGATGTTTTATACATGTGGTGGTTGAAATGAGTTCATAGCAGGTCATTTTCTCAGCATTTTACTGGGACTTTAACCACTAATGTCCACTTAAGGGAATAATCATGATTGATATCTGAATGACCATTAAATATATGTCCATTTTCTTTGGCCTCCAAAAGGCGTTTTTCATCGCCAGTATCCCAATCATAAAAGGAAAGGGAATCAACATATCCTTTTCTTTAAGCATTGCCTGTATGCTTTTTGATGCCTCTGCAGCAGATGTCTTTGAAATCATTGCAGCAAAAGGAGAAACTGCTCATTATGAGCAAACTTTTCCTGTTGACACGATTTTGGACCATTCTTAATTTAATGATTATGCTTTTATTTATATTGATCTTCCATATAATTGCCAGGATGTGTTCAATGATGTCCCCTGCAGAAATGTTTAATGTGGTGAAAAGGGTTTTAGATGGTAATTTTGACATAAATTGAACATAATATGAAAATTATGATTTCACAAAAAAGATGTTCTTCAGGCAACCAATTCAAAAGTTTGTTTGACAACTTTTTAAGTGTATGTGAGCTATATGCACTTAACTAAGAAAGTACAAAAAACCTTCAAAAATGAATGTGAAAATTATTAGATGAGCAGGTGGCCGCGAGAGAACACAAACGCTTGTCTGCTTTTTTTCTTAGTACTGAATAATTAGTAAAAGCCAGGTTTATGTGATTTGGTAAAGACAAGCCTAGGAACATGATTGTGTGCCAAGTTTCATTTGATAATGTTGAACGTTTTTTGAGTGATGAGGCAAGTTTATGACGATGAAAAGTGCATCCCAATACCCAGACTTTTTAACGGACGCGCTAAAATCTGTAAGGAAGTATAAAATTGGGAACATTCAGTCAAACATGTACTTCTTACCAAAATAGCACTTTGTAAATTAAGAGCCAATAAGTTGTCCATTAACCCTTCCCACATGTAGATGTATACGCAGCAGGCAATCTTTAAAAAGCATTGTGGCAAAAAATCAAATTGCTCATGGTAAATAATTTCACCATTTGCCATATTGTTTCACCACTATTCAATAATTGTAATTTCATTTGGCTATCTATTTTATTAAAGTCGTCTGCTACAAAATTGTTGTATGTTAGAAAGGGTTATTATCCCTTTTCCACATACAAAAATCTGCAGCAGACAAAAAACCTTCTAAACATTTGGTCAAAATATGGAAATTTCTATAAATGAAATTACAGAAATGTCTGTAAATTGATTTTGTAGGAGTTCCAAACATTGAAGCAAAAAGAGAATTTGCTTAATATGTGTTCAAAAGTCGTCTGCTGTAAAGGCATAAAAAAAGGTATGTTATGTGGGAAAGGGTCAAGTAAAGAGTTTAATTTTATCTAATGCACATACAAGGAACAGCTTTGAGTGGGTCCCCAAGATGATTATCTGCACATTTACCAAGTATCTACAGTTTAAAACCTCATTTGTCATTATTAACTACCCTTTGAGAATCTGGTATCAAAGTAAAGCTGGTGACATTTCAATGCAATGGTCAAGGCATGAACCCTTCCCTACGTGCAGGCATATTTTGACGCATCTGCAACAAATGACTTTGAAAACACTTTAGCAAAAGGAAAAATCGCTCTTAATTTGCAATTTCTCAATTTGTCTTGATACCGTTGATGCTATTCAATTAGAAGTTATACTACCAATTAAAGATATTGTCTATACATTTCTTCCAAATATGTGTCAAGATATTAACAAAGTCGGCTGCTTCAGCTGTTTTGTATGTGGGAAAGGGTTTTAAAATTGATAGATAATAACATGTGACTTTAACCTCCCTCTTAGATCCATGTCAATCTCTCTTGATGAATGCATGGTAATCAATCTTTAAAGACCTGTTCAAAGTCACTAAATAAACTGTTATAATGTTCAATTCTTAAAATAGGCTTCGGTTTTTTAAATTCCCAACTAAACTCAATAATTAAACTTTCCTTTATAGATATTTTCCATAGTTTTGCCTTCATGTTGTCTGCTTAAGATTTGTGGGATAGGGTTTATTCACATTTACAAGAATATTTTGATGTGAAAAGACAAGGAGTGAAAATCTGGCAGGTTTTAACAACAGACTGTTGAACAAGAGCTTTCAAAGGATTCCAATTGTATGGCATATAAAAGCATGACGGACGGACGGACAGACAGACACTGGAAGTGATCCTATGTGTCTCCCTGACAATCAAGCCCAATTATCAGTGAACCAGGTACCACTACTTTGTCAACAATGTTTCAAAATCTCCAGCTATATTGAACTGTCAGTTTTGAAAATTATCAACTGCTATCACTTGTTGGCAATCATTCATCGATTCAAATTGTCTTTTAAAATAAAATTTACAACAGAAAAAAGTTTCAGCATGACTCAACTGGAAGCAATCATTGAAAACGCTGGAAATGTCTTGAAAAGACCTCAAAAAAACTTCTCATGAATCACTGGAAATGTCTGAATATGGAAGGAATTGTAATTTCCAGGGATAGACTGCCATGAGCCGTATAAATGGGGAATTGATGTGCATTCTCTTGCCATTTTCTCACCGGGAAAATTGACCCTTGTTCAGTGTATTGAGAAATCAGCCACAGCTTTACCTAGAAAAGCATTGTGCACCCATTATAAGGGTAAAATGACTACTCACTGACAGCTTTTAACACATTATAAAACTGAAAAGGCTTCTCCTTCGCAAGTCAAATTTACATTAAAGGAAAGAACAGTTTTTTTCCAGTAGCGTTTTCTACAAAATCAGATTTGTTAAAAAAAGAAAAGCAAAACGAGTCTGATAATCAAACAAAAGGTCAAAATAAATGTGATGAGGAAAGATCAGTAATAATAATTTATTCCACAACATAATGATATTCTCGGTAAACATTGTCACTCTATGATCTACACATGGAGGAATGGTTGCTGGTCCCCTTTACATAACCAGAGATTCTCAGGAAGATACTGTTCTTATATAACCCCATGCAGGAACCAGATTCCCTGTAAGATTGTTCTTATATTAGCAAGATGAGGTTTAAATTTGTATGAAAGCCTTCCTCCTGAGGGAGAAGACAGACATACTGGCAATCAATTGATGGTAATGTGTAAATCTTCACCAGTATCACTTCTATTCCAGCTTATGTAGCTTATGTCTGGGCATTTTCCTATTTTCTGTCATCAATGAGCCTTGGAGAGAATTAAATGTTCTGTCTGATGTACCTATCTTATCTTGTTGCCATTGTAAAATCATAAACATGAGAACACCATACATTTAACCCTTTCCCACTCACAGACACTTTCTGATGCCTCTGCAGCAGATGACTTTTGAAAACATTAAGAAATTGCTCCGTAAATTTGTAGATATTGACTTTCATTTTACACAATGTTTTTCACAAAAGGCAACTGTTTTACAAAATACTATTAAGTGTCTAGTTTATTTATGTCATTTCCAATAGCATCATTTCAGTTATATCCCTGCATTTCCAGGTAAATTCACCAGTACTTTTAGTAAAGTCGTCTGCTGAAGAATCTTTGTATGAGCAAAACGGTTTATAGTCTATGGTATGACCTGGCCAGGGATCACACCTTGGTTGCTCTAACCACTAGCCCATGGGTATTATATCAAGTGTCTAGCATAAATACTTTATGGGCAATGATGACACCAACAGTGCACACTGTTAATTATTCTTGTTACAAAAGTAATCTTGTGTCTATTCAAGTAGCGCTATACAGTGAGGTGAATGTACCAGGAAATATCAGGGAGATAAAACTCAATAATTCACTCTTTGTTGTGTTAAATGTCATTTTAATGGCAACATTGGTGATATGTCATTCTAAAAGCAACCTCACATTTAACAATTATAAATTCAATAAAAACAGATTTTCTTTTCACTTTACGTTGGGCTAAGCACAAGCTGTAAAGGTCACCATGGCCACAATAGTGTCAGATGTCAGAAGAATCTGAACTTTCATATTTATATGGACATGTTCTTTTGCAATGCAATAACTGTTTATCACCAGGTTAATGTCATCTTGCATACTGTTGCTAACTTTTTCACCCATTACGATAAAAATGCAGCAGGATAAAAATGCAGCAGACGGCTTTGAAAACTTCTTGGCAAAAATATGTACAAAATGAAATATAATCATTGGATAAAGTTGAAAACATTTTGGCAAAAGGTGATATTGCTCATTATAAGCAATTTCTCCTTTTGCCATAACGTTTTCAAATGTTGTCTGCCTCAATGCGGAAGACTATGAATGCCTCTTTGCCCATTTAACGTTCAAGGCAGTCCAATATAATCATTTGGCCATAGCGGACTCCACATAATTATATATCTTTGCAGCAGTTGAAATTTCTCCTTTCCAAAAATTATTTTCTTCTCTCAGCACCAAAATCTGTCAAGTCTTTTCATATTTTTACAAAAATCTTTCCAAAGTCTGCTGCAGAGTTTGTTCTATGTTGAGTGAGGGTTAAAGGTTAAAAGAATCATAAACAATCCCTCAAATTAAAAGAGACAGCATGACTGCTGTAAGCTTGTTATTATTTACCATCCTCCAGTAGGTAAATGACATTTCTAATTACGATTATTTTCTTCTTTAGGCTCGTAAAATGCTTCCTACACACGGAAACATGCCTAATAAAGATTGTACAACCCTTCACTAGTTTACTTGACATTCCGTTATTAGACTTGAGACTAGGTTCAAGCCAAAGATTCCTATAATAAGTCGAAGTACACAGAATGATCTGAACCTACACAGCTCATCAATAAGCCTTTTCATTAGTGGGCCGTCTTAAATTGAGTTGAAATTATTGTGATATTGCTATTTTGATCCGTCTGATTTGGCCACAAAAAAGATTTTCATGCCATCATTCTGCAAAAGATTATAAATATCAAAAGTTGTCTGCATGATGAAGTAGGTAAATATTGTAATATGTAAAATTTATAACAAACAATTATGCCATTACTCATAACATAATTGTTAACGTCATTGATTTGTGCAAATCAACCATCTCTCTATCATTTTATACTCTAGTTATCAAATCTTCAATTACCCTAATAATTCCAGAATGGTTGTATCATTTTCTTATCTGATGAACATTTGCATTTAAATTAAAAGACATATTCAAAGAGCTTTTGATCATAGCACAAGGTTTTACAATTTCCTAAATCTCTTTTTTCATGTCGTCTGCTGAGAAAACATCTCAGGAATTAGAGGTAACTTTCTGAAAATTGTAAGTTCATGAACAAATTTGATGCAGCGTTTAAAAGATTGTGAGAAATGAAGTGTTTTATCCTTCTCTATTGTTTTAGAAAGCCTCCAATCAGAATGGTTTTGTTAATGGTTTGAACTAGACAGTTTTGTCACATAATCATGCCATTTTACAATATACAAGCTGTCAATAATCTGTCATTTTTCATCCAAACATGCAACGCCCCTCCTCCCCCAGCTAGTTATGTGTTCTGTTACTTTAAACGTCCCTCAGACTTGTCATTAATCATAATTCTAGCTCTTATACATATGTCTCAAATATCTGTCAAAAGGCACAGCTGTAAATATCCATTTTTGAATTATATTGAATATCTTTACACTTTCCCACATACAATAAATCTTCATAAAAAACTTTGAAAACACAAAGGCAAAAATATAGAAAACGCTATATAAATGAAAGAAATGTTAAGAAAAAGATTTGAAAGAAATTGTGGTAAAAGGAGAAATTGCTCATTGTAAAGAATTTTTCTTTTCGACACAATTTTTCCAAAGGTTGTGACTTACACATGAGTCCACATATGCAAAAGGGTCAATGCAATCAATCTTTTTTTCATGCCATAAAAACAATTACAATTTTGTCCCTGCACACTGTATATTCTACACATTGTTGTTATATAATTGTTGACATCATAGTGGAAAAAGCAGAAATTGCTCATAATGACCAATTTTTCATTTTGCTACAATGATTTAAAAAGTTCTATTTCAAAGGCATCAGAATGTGTCTGCAAAAAAATTGTTGCAATGGGCTAAATACATTCCTTAAAAGTGATGATGGACAGTTTATTATCTTATATAACGGTCAACTTTTAAAACTTGTGATTTTATTCCTTCTAATCATGCAAAACTATTGTAATGCATCTATTTAATTAAGCTTATTCTGACATCAGAAATTAGAACATAGTAAATTTTGTAAGAGCTCTAAGGCAATTAAGAAATTTTCTCTAACCACTCTTGGTCGTGGTTTTTGAGGGAACGGCTAAGGAAATACAAAATCTTACTTCCCATGCCCTAATAACTTGAGGTTCAGGAATGATCTAAGTACTTATCACATCTAACTTAACTTCATGCAATACAGTCATAACTTCATCGGCTTACACAATGAAGTTGAACCTGAATTCCATAAACCCAAAGAAATCTGCGACACCAGCCCCGACTTTAGAGGACCAAAATCGGACCAATTATAGTAAAAGTTCTGTTTCCCACATGAAACACATAAACAAGCCGTAAATAGCAATCTGGTAATTGAAATCTCTTTCCTCAACTCTGGTGGGAAAAGTTCTTAGTCCTAACCTTAATGGTACCACTTCCTGTTTTAGAGAAGCCCAGTTTCCTGTTAGACCATCCTCTAGTAAATTGCCTTTCACAATCTCTTGGCCAGTGGTAAGTTACCATCCTCTATTTACCAGAGACATTTCCAGAGTCATCTGCTTTGACAACATCTTTATTGATGTATCAGCAGCAAATGACTCTTGAAAATATTGTGGCAAAATAATGAGCAAATTTCTCATTTTGCCACAATGTCATTTTTCAAAATGTTCTCAAAACGTGTACCTCTGTGGCAAAAAGAAATCTAATTTATTGTAAGCGAAATATTTTCTCTATATTCACTTGTGTCAAGGATTGATATCTGTCTCACAACTGTATTCAGAGGGGCAGATAAATCATCAGTAGGCAATAAAACATGATTTCCCCAACAATAAAACAAATGACCATCTATATTATATTTTGACTGCTGCAGACAGTTCTGAGCCCAAGGCTAGACGCAATCAAAACTGTCATGATTTCTCCCACATTAAATTGTCTGCTACATAAATGCTACTCCATTAACCCTTTCCCACAAACAAAAAATCTGCAGTCGACAACTTTGAAAACATGGTGACAAAAACCTGAAAAATCTTCATAAAAGATAGCTTAATTGTTAAATAAAGTTGAAAGTAATGCTACCTAATGTCATGATTTCAAGTCACATAGTAAACCTTTTTCCTATAAACCTTATACTTCTATCTTTGAATGCCTCTGTAGCCACTTTTGAAAACATTAACCTTTTTCAACATACTATAATTCTGCACCAGACAACTTTGCAAACATCGAAAACACCGAAACATTGTGGCAAATGGAGAAACTGCCGATTTCTCTGACTGTCACAATGTTTTCAAAAGTCATCTGCTGCAGATGCTTCAAAATGCATAGATCTACAAGTGGGAGAAAGGGTCAAGGGATAAGAGTATAAATTATGTAAAACAACCAGACATGAAAATGTGAAAAACAAGTATGCTTCAGTTAGGGCCCTTGCACATTGCATATCTGCAGGTACAGTAACTAATTGATTGATTAGGGTTAAACGCCATTTTTAACAATTTTTCAATCATATCACCGCCAGTTCAACTTCTCATGTGTTTCCTGGCTTTCAAACACCAGTACACCACACACCATACTTCCAAGCAACTGGCTGATTTTCCATAGAGCTGTTAAACAGCTCATTAGTGATACAAATGACGAATGTCAGTGACTTTTGTCAATTGTTGGAAAGAATGTTGGCCGAGCTTGAATTCAAACTCACAATCCCTGGATTGACAGCCGGCGTCGCTACCGAATGAGCTACCAGGGTCACGTACATTGGACTAACAGGTAGTTGGACGATAACAAACTTTACTTAGCATAGAATTCACAGAATTACTATTTGTTAAGCTTTATTGATTCCAAGAAGTAACAAATACATGTTTGCATTTTTTACAAAACTTTTGTGAGAATTACCCTCGTAATACAATACAATACATTATGTTGTATGGCATAACAAAAACAAATTTTATAGCAAGTTTAAGCAATCAAAAATAAAGGCTTTACAATTAAAGCAGAGCCTTCAATCTCTTTTCCTTGTGCTAAATCTGGTATTTATAATTGCGTTACACTTTCCCATATACAACGCACCTTGAATAAATCTAAGCAACAATGTGCAAAAACAATGTAAATGAAACTATATACTCGTACTTATTGAAAAAAGTTGGAAACATTTTTGCAAACTGGGAAATTGTACGTTTTGACCAATTTCTCCTTTTGTCGCAATCATTTGTCAAGAGTCGTCTACTGCAGAGGCGTCATAAATCGCCCAAAGTTGGAAAGTATTAAAGTGTAAAAATATATTTC
Organism: Clinocardium nuttallii; assembly: GCA_031471495.1. Taxonomy (NCBI): domain Eukaryota; kingdom Metazoa; phylum Mollusca; class Bivalvia; order Cardiida; family Cardiidae; genus Clinocardium; species Clinocardium nuttallii. Next base: position 765 of record JAUELF010241736.1, on the reverse strand, counting down.
ATATATACATCTACTACAGTTACATTTAAGGTCAAATATCAACGAATGAATTATAGCAAAAGCTTTAATAGCAAGATGATGGTAATTCTATATGCCTACCATGAATACATTTGCATATGTAGATATAATTTAATGTCAGCCATGGCCTTTAATAAAAAAGAAACTATTCTCATATATTGTCAATTCATGGCAATTGATGGCAGTTAAAATAAGTCATTCAGTGGAACCAATGCAGTAAACAGAACTCTTTAATTTAAAGTGATACATTTTATAACAGTTGTTAATAGAATTCATGGCTCACAGATTACATCCTATTTGACCGATGTTTTGCGAAAATCTGCCTTTATGCATTTGCAACCAGTGTTGATCCAGATCAGTCAGCGAATCCCCCGCATATAATCTGCTTAAGACTGCTGTTCGTTTATTAGCGGCAAACAACATTCTGACAGCATTCATAAAGCCGGTATACGCACAATACAGAGTGTATGGGAGAGAAGGTTGCTCCTTCATACGAATGTCACAAGTACTCACATAGTTCTCCTTTATACGCATGTCACAAGTACTCACATAGTTCTCCTTTATACGCATGTCACAAGTACTCACATAGTTCTCCTTTATACGCGTGTCACAAGTACTCACATAGTTCTCCTTTATACGCATGTCACAAGTACTCACATAGTTCTCCTTTATACGAATGTCACAAGTACTCACATAGTTCTCCTTTATACGCATGTCACAAGTACTCACATAGTTCTCCTTTATACG
>JAUELF010241716.1:0-12538 GCA_031471495.1 Clinocardium nuttallii | reverse complement strand
GTGTTCATATATCAATCTTATTCTGACATGTGTTCATATATCAATCTTGTTCTGACATGTGTTCATATATCAATCTTATTCTGACATGTGTTCATATATCAATCTTGTTCTGACATGTGTTCATATATCAATCTTATTCTGACATGTGTTCATATATCAATCTTGTTCTGACATGTGTTCATATATCAATCTTATTCTGACATGTGTTCATATATCAATCTTGTTCTGACATGTGTTCATATATCAATCTTGTTCTGACAAGACATATGTTTTCATCCAATTCGTAATATTTGTGTTGCATCCCATATTTTGCTTTTGATGTAAAACAAGTACGTTAAAACAATAATATATATCTTTGAACAAAATCAAAACCAGCTTCATACCGCGAAGCATTCCTTTTTTTTCAAATCATAAACCTATCATATAGACTTCGATAATGTAATTCCGACACTTGGCGCTAGTGGAGTCCGAGATCAACTAACATAGTCCAACAGTGGTCGGTGTTTTAACCCTTTCCCTCATACGATCATTCTGCAGCAGACGACTTTGAACATATTTTGTCAAAAAATAGAAAATCTCTATAATAAAATGGATAACCTTTGACAAAAAGTGGAAAACATTGTGGCAAAGAAGAAATTACACGTTTTGTGCAATTTCTTCTTTTGCCACTATGTTTTCAAAAAGCCGTCTGCTGCAGAGGCGTCAGTATGCGTCTATATGAGGGAAAGGGTTAAAAGATAAGTTGAGAACGTCCACGAGAAGAGGTACAGGTTACCTTTAGTGAACAGTGTAGATATAGATCAGCCTGTACATCCGCACATATTACATACACTAGCATGTTATAAACTTGTGTTAACTTTTGTAGATTGTGATAAGACTAATAGATATGCAGGTTGATCGGAACCTACACAGTTCAGAATTGCCATCATGTACGCATCCCCATGGAGAGGCTAAATATGTGGTTTATTCACTTTATAGCGAACAGTTTAGACTCAAAAAACGAGAGGAACAATTCATGGACGGATCTGACTAAACGTAAATTGACACAAGTGTCCGAAAGTCCATTATACTTCCTCGATTTCTTCTTCTTCCAACTCAAATGATGTTTTTACCCTAAATAAAGTATGCCCAGTGATATATATACTTTGGCATTTCCTAAATACAAATGTGTTCGAAAAAAGAATGTGTGTATCGTAGATAAGAAATTTAAATTCACAATTCTACACTTAGACCAACGCAGAACGATGGGAATGTATCTGAACAAATAAGCCTTGTTTACAAATTACAATACACACTTAAAAATAAACTTGGAATCCGCTGTAGTCGAGTGGTTAGCGTCGGGGATTTCGAAACCGGGTGTCCCGGATTCGATCCCCAGTCGCGGCGCTACGGTCATGGTGGAGTGCGCTTTGGCAGGCACATTTTCTAGCCTAGTACTGGTTTGTTTACCCAGGGAGCATGAATAAGTGAATTGTCGCCGTGATATAACTGAAATAATATTGAAAGCGGCGTAAAACCCCAATTAATACTGACTTCTACATTATGGTAATCAGTTAATCACCAACAAGGCACTTTCTTCCAGTTATCGATGTAGTCGTCTAGTGCATATCTGTAAACTGTGGTGGGTTAAGGTTAAACACGACTCATCGTTCATAAACTTGCTTTAAGAGTGTCTATTTATTTCAAATACGAACCGCCTGTTATGGGTGTCAGAGTCATCGTGTATCCCAGCGATGTTCCGTTGGTTAACGCGGGCACAGTGCCGGGAACCTGTGTTTTTGTACAACTTCCTGGTACCTGGGACACCGTCAAACTACTGTCCGAGTTTAATGTCGACATCTACAAATAACGAAACGAATGCAACCGTCGAGGTAACATCATGTTAGCGATGTTCTGCGGATATCAATCTAACTTGGCATTTGCGATCAGATCAACCAGTGATTCCATGCAATTTAATATTGCTCTACACTATTAGTCATTGAAGGTGCAATGAACTTCTGCTATCCATTTTGGATTCTTGACATATATCTTTGTTCAACATGTGTAAGTATTACGTTAAGGTTGGTTCTCATGGATCACCGCTCATCAATTTATTTACCCTTCCCAGACGATATTTTACTTTCATTCAGCTGACGGATTTTATTTCCAATTTAGCCAGCCCTAGGGAAAATGTACAAATTTGCATTTCTGAACAGCATGGGTTCATATCAGCTTATTACATCTGCTCAGTCTTCTCAGAATCTACACAAGTTATAACCAAAGCTTCTAACAAGCATATACATGTTAGTATAGCATGTGAATCGAGTAGATATTGGTCATATTGTTCGGATGCACAGGTGGATTGGGGTCTACACTGTTTACAGAAGTCAGCTTGCACTGAACATGACAAATATGAATAAGATGGCTTTAAAATGTTTACACGTTACATTTCCATTCTCATGTTTTCTTCGATTTCTTAGCAGACGGTAGCAACCTAAAAGTCTTAAGTTCAGTATAGACGTTTGACAACCTACGGTTTTCAACGCTTTGTTCCAGATTTACCATACGATGTCATTTAACTTAAAATATAGTGTTGACGTCGTTATTAAAAGATTATCATTTGATAAAACTATGCCTTAATACGTTAACGAGCAAACGAAATACCTTGAGATAATGATAATTGATGGTTCCTACTATTATTACTATCAAGCAAGTAAGTCGAACTCGCAATAACTCGAAATCAACAGGGTTCCACACATTACTTCGAGTTATCTCCCTTGGTCATAACTGTGGTCTTATGATTGGTTTTCTTGGAGCAAGTCTTAATTGATAAAATATCTTCTTTGTAACACGGAGTCCGTCGTGTCCTAGTGGTAAACGTCGGGGATTTTGAACCGGACTTCACGGGTCCGATCCCCAGTCGCAGTACGACGGTCATGATGGAGTGCCCTTATGCAAGGCATATTTCCTAGCATAGTACAGGTTTGTTTAGCCATGGATCATGAATAGTGTGAACTGTCGCCGTGATATAACTGAAATAATGTTGAAAACGGCGTAAAACCTCACTAAATCAAATCTTTGAAAATACGTACAAGACAAGTAAATCTGGCGCTATCAGCATCCAGAATAATGTCCAGATTTAGAAGAGTTTGTAAGACATAACCTCCAGATGTTAGGCTGTACATACAGGCTACCGTACCCGACGCTGAAATACATAGAGTGTAAGAAACCTTTATAAATGTTAGACTGTACATACAGGCTACCGTACCCGACAATGAAATACATAGAGTGTAAGAAACCTTTATACATGTTAGGCTGTACATACAGGCTACCGTGCCCGACGCTGAAATACATAGAGTGTAAGAAACCTTTATACATGTTAGGCTGTACATATAGGCTACCGTACCCGACGCTGAAATACATAGAGTGTAATAAACCTTTATAAATGTTAGTCTGTACATATAGGCTACCGTACCCGTCGCTGAAATACATAGAGTGTAAGAAACCTTTATAAATGTTAGGCTGTACATACAGACTACCGTACCCGTCGCTGAAATACATAGAGTGTAAGAAACCTTTATACGTGTCAGGCTGTACATACAGACTACCGTACCCGACGCTGAAATACATAGAGTGTAAGAAACCTTTATTAATGTTAGGCTGTACATACAGACTACCGTACCCGACGCCGAAATACATAGAGTGTAAGAAACCTTTATAAATGTTAGTCTGTACATACAGGCTACCGTACCCGTCGCTGAAATACATAGAATGTAGGAAACCTTTATACGTGTCAGGCTGTACATACAGGCTACCGTACCCGACGCCGAAGTACATAGAGTGTAAGAAACCTTTATAAATGTTAGTCTGTACATACAGACTACCGTACCCGACGCTGAAATACATAGAGTGTAATAAACCTTTATAAATGTTAGTCTGTACATACAGGCTACCGTACCCGACGCTGAAATACATAGAGTGCAATAAACCTTTATAAATGTAAGGATGTGCATACAGGCTACCGTACCCGACACTGAAATACATAGAGTGTAAGAAACCTTTACAAATGTAATGATGTACATACAGGCTACCGTACCCGACACTGAAATACATAGAGTGTAAGAAACGTTTATAAATCTATACCTTTTCGCGGAAATCCATGATACCGCGCAATTTATCTTTTTCAGTGCATAGTGCGGTATAAAACGGTTACATGTAGGTGTAGGAACAAATTACTTCAAACTGTAATATCTATGTCCTTGCAAAATACTTGTGTAATCGTCATTACTGTACTTAACAGTAAACTTTTTCAACAGTAACGCTTGTTTTGACTGTAGCAGACAAAGCTGTCTTGTACTTGTTTTCAGAAGATCCTCTTTAATTTATAGAGATGTTATTCATTTTGCCTTGATGTTTCCAAAAACATAGTGGGAAGAGGTTTATCTACCACAGTCACGTGTGTGAAATTATTCGACATCTAAATATTTCGTGAGTAAACTGTCCTCGAGACCGCATCCTGTCAACGTGCATAAGGTATATCTACAATTGATTACTTGGGAATATTATTTAACGAATACACACAAAAAAGATTCAGTTGTAAAAGTTTGAATTTGATTGTTTCGTGTTTAAAGCCGATTTCAACAATTTTTCATTTTTGTCACGGCGTTTCCTGGGTAAGTTACCAATACTACTGGTCAATTTATCCTGACACCAGTCACTCAGTCGAAATGCTAACCTAGCAACCCTTAGAGCCAAGAAAAGGCAGCCATTACTACCGTTTATAGAGTCTTTGACCCGGCCGGGGATCGACCCCGCGACCTCCCACTACACTACACAAGGCGGGTGTAAAGGACTTAAGTGTTGTCAACTATGAGCCGGCATTGATAAAACTAACATTGTGGACTGCGTAAAGGGTCAACCTTGATATGCCTAAGCATGCCGTCCAGGCTTACCCGGATAAACACGTTTCGCCTCCTGTGGATTTTCTGTTTCGGGAATCATTTTTCTATACTTCTATCTCTTGGAGACGCAATGTGTCGGTCCGTATCAGTCTGCGCGGCGGACAGTGCAGGCTGATCTGGTCGATACATTACGCAGAAGCCATAATGTTGGTTTTCTCGCGGAAAGGCTCATATATAGTTCCCATCTCAATAGATCTATGGAATATTTACTGAATACATGAGTCAACGACCTCGATCTGGAAAGCGTTAATATTTAGATATTTATGTAATTATAAAAGTAGGCCATTTCGATGGGACAATGGTTAACATTGAGGTAATGATGTACTAACATGAGTAGGCTCCTTTGATGGGACAAGGTTTAACATTTAAGTATTGATGTACTAACATGAGTAGGCTCCTTTGATGGGACAAGGTTTAACATTTAAGTATTGATGTACTAACATGAGAATCCACTTCGATGGGACAAGGTTTAACATTTAAGTATTGATGTACTAACATGAGAATCCACTTCGATGGGACAAGGTTTAACAATGAGGCATTTGTGTACTTACATGAGTAGGCCACTTTGGTCGAGCACACGCTGTAATCGAAGGTCATCTGTTGATAGTTGGTGCATACGTTCCATACTTCACTGCCCGTCCCACAGTATGACGTACCACTGGCATCAGTCATAGCGTAGGAGTAGTTCCCGAAAAAGTCGGTCGAACAATTCTGTATCACGTTGTTTGTTTGATCTATCAAGTAAACAAATGTCAAAATTAGATTTACATATAAACCCTGTTAATGCTTAACGTTTAAATTGAACGTGTCCGGCTTTGAATTTGGGAGAGACCATGACCAATTTTTAGAATATCAAGATATAAATGTTGAGTTGAGCAGCCAACATAAAGATCCTGGTCAGACGGCGCAGATGCCGGTGACATTGGCTTCACAAATCGGTTCCATTGGTCAGGGGTTTAACGTTCCCAAAGAACAATCGACCTATCGAGTTGAAACTCATTGATGAATTATTACATTCCCTTTAAGGTCCCCTAATGGTTATAGACAGAGTTTCAGTAGCAACAGTCACATTCCATAGTGTGTAGTCCAAATTTAGTTTTACATTTAACCTTTAAAAGTGACATTGCTCTTCCGCAAACAGAAAACCGGAATGCTAGGCCTCTTATTATTTGTTTACCTTTGACCTTGACGTATGACCTTAATCTCCAAGTAATCGGAATATGATATATCGTGTATCCTTTCACAATTGCCCTCTTTATATATACTGTATTACATCATTAATTAACCTCCTTCATATATTCTCGGTTAATACATTGTCAACAGACGGACGGACGCAGAACACAACAGGGTAGGGGGTTAAAGAGTAACTATCAACTCCAGTGGTTCAAATATGTAGCTAACAATAGTGTAGCGTGTTACATAGTTGTGAACTGGTACAATCGTCCGATTCAATAAGTTCAACTAGTCCAGTTATTTTAGAATGATGTATTTGACAGTTGTGACCGTTGTAGTTGAATGCCGTATACAGTGATAAATCTGGACCACACTTTGCAGACATAGCTTTGCAGTGGTAAAAGATCCATAACCGCAAATCAAAACAAGATCTGGAAACATATAAACAATGCGGGCTAGAATTTTATTTTTCACATTAAGAAGGAGCATTGTCATTTTGAGTAGGTGTTTTTAGTTTCAGTGCAAATGAATTGATGGTTACCAGAAATACCTTTATAAGACCGTGACAACGCTGACGCAAATGTGAGATAAATGTGACGCCAATGTGAGATCAATGTGACGCCAATAAGAGATAAATGTGACGCCAGTGTGAAATGTGATGCCAATGTGAGATAAATGTGACGCCAATATGAGATTAATGTGACGCCAATGAGAGATAAATGTGACGCCAATGTGAGATAAATGTGACGCCAATGTGAGATCAATGTCGATATTTCTACATCATTTAACTCTTTCCCATATACAAATAAATATGCAGCAGACGACTTCGAAAACATCTAGGCTTAAACAAAGAACATTTCCTATAAACTAAAGTACTATTATTTAGAATAATTGAAATCATTGTGGCAAAAGATGAATTTTCTTATGGTGAGAATTCTCACTTTGCCAAAATATTTTGAAAAATCGTCTGCTTCATATATGAGTAAGAATGCGGATATATGAGGTAAAATGTTAAAGGTGCTGAACTCCAGATGGGGATCACAATTTTGAAATGTTGAAAGTTTGGCAAATATTGCTAATAGGGAAATCAAAATCAGTTATAAGTAGTTAAAAACTATTTTGGCATTAAATGATGAAAAACTGTCAATGCAAATGTACATAATTTGGCTCAGTGGGTATGTCTACCGAGTAAGAATGAACCATAAACGATCACTATTTAGATGTTTATGTTACTGGAAAGTGAAAGTATTACTCTAATGTTATCCTAGATTTATGAGTCTAATACTTCAAGACAACTTTTGAACAATTTTTAAAATTCGACTGTCTACTATATATTTTCTGAAATTTAGACCCTTAAGAATACAAGCTTGTATGACATAAATCTTATCTCTGGTCTTTTAAAAAATAAATTAGGCTTTCGTCTACATTGTGTTATGATTATTATCCTTAAATGCATTAAAATAAACAACATCCTCATCAAAGCTTTTCAAAAAAAGGATACGCTTACGTGTGGAAGAACACAGTGTGTGTCCGTCTCAACGGCATGCCTTTAACACAGTGTGTGTCCGTCTCAACTGCATGCCTTTAACACAGTGTGTGTCCGTCTTAACTGCATGCCTTTTACATGAGCGGAGTGGTGTGTGTGTCCGTCTCAACTGTATGCCTTTTACATGAGCGGAGTGGTGTGTGTGTCCGTCTCAACTGCATGCCTTTAACATGGGCGGAGTGGAGTTTAAATTTAAATTATTTCAAAATTGTCAAAATTCGATTTTTTTCGACGACACGTTAACAAAATACGAACTTTCCTTTTTGAAATGAGGTATCGTATCCTGTAAACGATATCACTTTCCATCCCGATCTGAATATTGCATTTTATAAACTGTCTTCTAATGTTGGTAAGAAGAGAGGGTTTGCCGACACAACTGCATATTTGACATGTGTGGGTGAAGTTTCAAAAGGAATTTCAGATGAAATGCGCTACGCCAAATGTTCTTTGTCAGATTAAAATGCCAGTGCGAGATCTTTTTTTAAGCCTTGATATGTACATGTATTTAATATATATTAACTTACCGTTTTTCACAAGAAGATGGTACTCATTAGTCGTTGGGCCTGTTTGAGGCGAGCACAGATCGGTTTCCGTTGGAAGTGTGTTTTGAGATACGGCGAAAGCGTAGTTCTCATACATGAAAACTCTGTCATAGTCAAGTCTGTCTTGTTCAACTGCAAATAAATCATTCAATACATAGAGTTTAACCATATCGTATTGAGTAGACAAATAAATCATTCAATACATACAGTTTAACCATATCGTATTGAGTAGACGAAAATATTGCACGATCCTTGATCGAGGAACAGATCTCTCTTTTTAAATCAGTGAAGCAGCAGTTCTGACTACTCTGACGAGCAATTTTCACTGCTTCTGCGCTATTTTCTTGATATGACAGAATCACTGGCTTGTTTTCATTACAAACTGTTAATGTATTAACATACATAAATTACTTTATGAATTCCATAAATCAATGGAAACTCGAACATGTCGATAACTCGGAATAACGTATGGTTCCCTTTTGACTTCGAGTTATCGGGAATACACTGTAATTATAAATACGACACCAAAACCTAGTTACAATCAAGGGAGATAACCTCAAGTTATGTATGGTTCTCGTTCGACTTCCGAGTTATCGCGAATACATTGTAATTACAAATGTGACACCAACATCTAGTTATAATCAAGGGAGATAACCTCAAGTAAGTTATGGTTCTCGTTCGACCTATGAGTTATCGCGAATACATTGTAATTATAAATACGACACCAAAATATAGTTATAATCAGGGGAGATAACCTCAAGTTATTTATGGTTCTCGTTCGACTTCCGAGTTATCGCGAATACATTGTAATTAAATGCGACACCAAAATCTAGTTATAATCAAGGGAGATAACCTCAACTAATTTATGGTTCTCGTTGGACTTTCGAGTTAATGCGAATACATTGTAATTATAAATACGTTATGGCCCCCACTCGACTTCGACTTATCGCGAGTCTACTGTCATTATATTGGTTTAGTATAACGGGAGTATAAAACAATAAACAACAAAACCGGTGTTATAATCAAGGGAGATAAATCGAAGTAATTTGTGGATACATGTTGACGTGGAGTTATCGTGAATTCCACTTACTTGCTTGTTGGTAATAATAGTAGGAGTACTCCGTGATCTTTGTTAGCTGTAAACACACGAATGGTGTATAATCAACCGTGAATTCTTGTATCGTCCCTGTCGATCTGAGTGATGAAATGAAATAATAAAAAATACAACTAATACATGTCATGATTGACGTTGTCTTTTCCAAAATGCAGTCAAGTCGCTAATGGCGTATCTTAGGCAATCAGTGAAAAAATGCTTGCTAATTACTTTTTTTCCTACACGTATAATGAATTTTGAGAATACATAGGCGTTTGACTTAAAATAAAAATATGAAAACTGTACCTGAAAATCATGTTGAATGTAGAACTAGCAGAATCGTTGACATGGTAACACTCCCATTCATCCAATGTAGAAGTTTGGTACGTTATATCCCATCCGGTCACGTGACTAGTGTTAAAGGTCAAGGTCCCTCGGTCACTGTCCAGCCATATTGAATTTTGAAAAACGCTCGGCCATGTACAGGTCCCTGCTATAAAACAAGGCGAGAGAATCAACTCGTCACTACTTTAACCCTTTCCCTCATATAGACGCTTTCTGACGCCTCTGACGTGCAATTTCTCCTTTTGCCACAATGTTTTCCACGTTTAGTCATATGTCATCCATTCAGTCATAGAGATTTTCCTTCTTTTGACAAAATATGTTCAAAGTCGGCTGCTGCATAATTGTCGTATGAGGGAAAGTGTTAAAAAACTTGTCAACTAAATATAGATCTGTTTCAGGGATAATATAAATGTATTGGATCGGACACGGTAGCTATAAAACCATCCTCTCTTTTCGGAAGGTCAAAGCTTCAAAGATTAATTGAATACCTTATGAAAACCATATTGCGTGTCTCTGTGTGAGCGATGTAATCGTCGGTGTTGTAATAGTGTCATTAAATACCAATCGTCTTTAGACGTTTCAAACAGCTTTAAAAACAATGTGAGCAGGTGTGCGAGGACATTAAATCTTACTTATAACTATATAGTTTAAATATTATTTTTTTTACGTTAATTTTGAAACAAGCTTTAAGCTTGTAGTAATCACGCTCGGTGCATGCGTGTTATTATTAATGAGCCGTCCCGCGAGAAAACCAACATTATGGCCTCTGCGTAAAGAATCGACCCGGATCAGCATAAGCATGTCGCACAGGCTTCCCCGGATAGACACTTTTCCCCTCCTGTGGATTTTCAGTTTCATGAAACACTTTTATATACCTATATGTCCCTGAGACGGAATACGCAGAGGCCATAATGTTGGTTTTCTCGAGGGACGGCTCATATTGAACCGAGTCATACGATCGCCGACCTTCAATGGTTTGGACCAGCAAAGACCCAGATCAGACCGCGCATTCCGATCTAGTTCTTCTTTGTTTGCTGTTAGTATTATAAAAAAATGTAGCAACACCTGGAAAGCATGGTTTTATAAGCCGTTCATCTCATACCCTTATTCACATTGAATGCTTAAGATGCTGAGTGTTAACTGTTCTTGGGGTAAAACACCTGAACTACAATGTAGTTTGGTTGATTTGGGAATTGGACATAACTTCTTCATTTTGTCAAATTCTTCACAAACAATTTTTAGCTCTTCTCGTTTTTGTACGCTCGGTTTGAAAACAAACGGATAGTAGTATATGTTTACCTGCGGCTTACGGGCGGGCGGGCAGGCGGCGTCCAGTATGTTGTCAGCTCAATAACTTAAGAAGTCTTTGTCAAATCATCACCAAATTTAGTCAGAATGTGGATAAAACCTCGGACACGTTCGATAACTAGCCATATCGCTTTTGTCGATAGAGAGTTATTGTACTTTAATTATAGAAATTATCTAAAAATAGTCTTGCCAGCTAAATAACTTATGAAGCCTTTATCCGATCATCACCAAATTTAGACAATATGCTGATGGGCAGAATATCTTAGTCAGGTTTGATAACTTACCACGTTATTTTAGTCAATACACACTTATGTCCATCGAAATGGCCAAAACGGTACTAACAGTGTCCGCTCTCTAACTTTGGCTGATGTACAACCAATTATCACTATACTTTGTCTCAAAAAGACAGGACGGGCGTATTTTGTGACATTTGGCACTCTTGTTAAGTTTTGCGTGTATGTCACATACATGCACACTATCAAGGCTATCACTTTGAAATTTGGATATTTTTTATTTTCAAATGAACAGTACAACGGGGGAAGAGTATTACACGTTACATAACCCTGTCATGTATGTTAACTGGATAACTGCCCATTCTTGCCCATTCTTGACTTCGACAAAATCAGACACACAATAGTTTTGTGTAACAGTATGCATAATGCAACTAAAAAGTGTAGGCCTATAGGACGTGTTTATGAATATCTTTAATTGGAAAATGTTTTGGGGCTCCTGGGCCAAGGTCAATGTCACTCTTGCTAAAAACTAAAAATAGGAAAACAGTAATGTATTCAATGTATTTAGTAAGCGTTGACATAATCTAACCAACATATGTTAGTAAGTCTTTTAGAATATCTTTCTGTGATTTTATTTTAGAGTCAAAGCCAACGTAAATCAGAAAAATGGTAATATATTCAATATACTAGGTTACAAGGGACATATGGAATTCTTTATACCAAGTTACGATTATACTTGATGTGTGTCTCACAGAAGGCTAGATCATACCAAAGTATGGAGTTATAGAAGCTGTTGTTGTCTCAGTGGCAATACACCATCAATAGTTGTTTGTGATAGGATTGTACATTTCACCAAAATACAAACTACAGACATACATATATTCTTTACTGATTTTCCTGCCATTTTATGGAATTTCAACATTCATATGAGCCGTCTCGCGAGAAAACCAACATTGTCGACCCTGCGTAAAGTGTCGACCCGAATGTTGCGCAGGTTAACCCGGACAGACACGTTTCGCCTCCAGTGGATTTTCTGTTTCAGGAATCATTACTCTATGCCTCTATCCCCCCTGGGACGGAATGTGTCGACCCGGATCAGTCTGCGCAGGCTGATCTGGTCGATACATTACGCAGATGCCATATTGTTGTTTTCACGCGGGACGGCTTAATTATTAATAAAGGTGGTACAACTAGACCATATCTGCGATAACATTCTATCAGAGAAAAACATAAATACTGGTGTATTTGATAGTAACTTCTCGGACCATGCAGACTGGCTCAGTAATGGCTTATACATTTTTAGTACATATTGTGTACACCATGCATCCACTTATTGTGTACACCATGCATCCACATAT
>JAUELF010241706.1:0-12222 GCA_031471495.1 Clinocardium nuttallii | reverse complement strand
TTTGAAAACATACTGACAATAGAAGAAATTGCACAAAACATGCAATTTCTCCTATTGTCACAATGTTTTCCACTTTTAGTCAAAGGTTTATTCATTAAGTTATAGAGATTTTCTATTTTTTGACAAAATATGTTTCAAAGTCGTCTGCTGCAGAATTGTCCTATGAGGGAAAGGGATAAGCAGTCCATTATAATCACACATTAATAATGTGTTCATGTTGAAGGAAAACAAGCAGTTATTATGATTGCCTTTGAAAAAATATATAGAGAAATCTGAATCTAGCCCTACCCTGACATCAGTGAGCAATATACATTGTCCAAAACATGCCTGATAAGAGAGAGAGAGAGCCCTGATCCAAGGGCAATAAATATTGTTATTTTACACCTTTATATATAAGTGATTTAATTCCCTTGATTTGAAACACCACACACACTCTGGTACATGTAGGCTAAGTACTATAGTAAAGAAGTAAATCTGGCATGACTAGATTAAATATACAATTGATATTTCATAATCTCTATAGCAGACCAAGTTGATGTTTGGAGTCAATACATGAGCTGATCCGCGAGAAAATCAACATTGTGGACTCTGCATGAAGTATCGACAAGCTTGCCCGGACAGACACCATTCGCTGCCTGTGGATTTTCTATTACAGGAATCACTACTCTACACCCCCCCGAGACTGAATGTGTTGGCCCGAATTATTCTGCGTGGAGTGCGCAGGTTGCTCTGGGTTCATACATTACGCAGTCAATAATGCTGAGGAAACTTTCTAAAACTGATAGGTAAAATTGGTTGGTCATCAATAAAGGTTGTCTCTATTATAGCCCTTGGCTTGCAATGTAATATCCAATGGGTGCTACCATACATAACTTGTGTAATAGTAAAGGGCAGGTAACTCCAAAACATTAGCCTCTTATAATCCAGTATATTGACCGAATTTGGCACCTTTATCTATAGTGCAAAATTCGTCAGTTGCAGATGTGACTGCAAGTGAGAATTAAATATTATTACGTTTATATTTCAGAAAACAGAAACATCATGAACCCATGACGATGCAGTGCCTTTGAGAAACAGACACTCAACAGAATTAGCAGGCATATATTCCAAAAGTCAGAGGCAAGATTTGTTTACCAAACAACAAAGATAAATTTTTCAAGCAAAATGTTTTGGTAAACTAAACCGTTAAGCAGAACTGTTTTGGTGTAATAAGGAGTAAGTAAATCAAGGTTTTCTTTTAATAGGGCTAAAATGTGATATCCTAAACAGTAAAATTGGGTTTTACTTGAAAGTTAACACTGATTTTTCTGGCAAAATATTATTGACTTATAGCAATCACTGATTTTTCAAGTTACACATTTTGGTACAGTAAGCTGTTATTTCTTGTAATAATAGAGAGAATGACAGGTCGCGTACCACAAGAAGGTGAACTGACGTTGAACGGGGAAGGTCATCAGGAGATTATCGATGACGACATCCAACACACTGTCGGGAGATTGCTTACAATCCGTCCACAAAATAACAATCTTCTGAAAGGTAAGAAAGAACCGCTGGAAACAATCGTTAGTCGAACTATACAGGAAGAACGAAATCAGTGGAAAGAGAGACTTCAGCTATCCCTGTTAGAGATAGATCGACAGCATCGAGTAATTCTAACAGCTCAGACAGGTCTACAAGAACTTGTTAGATCTCTTCGATATTCGCTGCAGAAAAATACGATTCTTGAAGAGGAGGAAGAAGATGGTCGGGAAATGGACCAAGGGAGAGTGATTATCAGACTTTTGGAGGATTTGAAGTTCCGGATGAAACAGCTGAAGGTGAGAGCAGGGATTAGCGAATCCTCTAAACAAGAGATAGAGGAAAGACAGAACAAACAGAAGCAGAGTTTGGTCCACTTGAAGGAGACAGTGTCCAGACTCGAATTCGAGAAAGAGGAATTGGAAAGTGATATGACGAAAAAAACGGACAAGGTGAATTGGTTAACAAAGGAGAACGCCACACTCCTGAAACAAGTGCAAAAACTGCAAAACATTGTGGCGCGGTATAATGAAAACCATAGTGGAACCGCTTTTCATCTCAACATGGTGGAGACTCCGAGTAATAGATCCGCGACCACGAAGGAACGTGAGGCCTTGTGGAGCGCACCCGGAACAATGGACTCTTCAGGTTTCACGATAGGTCATGTGAGAGAAAGGACATACACAGAAGGTGATCAAATGCACTCTTACCCGAATCCAAATGAGGAAAGTAAAATCGTCAAAGACAGGTTAAGGAAAAATATTTATTCCGTGAGAAAAGGAGGAGGTCAAAGGTCAACGACCGTGTCACAGTGTTTGAGGTGTCAGGTTCTATTTAAACCGTCAGAAAACAATCATAAAGCATGTCGCTTCCATCACAAAGGGAGAGAAATCAAGGAGAGATTTGACATCAACGGTAAAATTGAGAAAGTCGTGTACAAATGGGCTTGCTGCAAGAACAGCCTTGAATCTCCTGGTTGTTGTTTTGGTTACCATGTTTAATCATTTAACTTTTCACATAAAGCTGATGTATTTTGATGCGTCTGCAGCAGACAACATATGATTATATAGGGGTAGAAGGAGAAATAGCTTTCATGCGCAAATTCTCCATATGAGCACAATCTTTTTGACTCAATTATTCAATAATTATATTTTTGTATATGCTTTCAAAATTGTCCCCTGCAGATTTCATGCAGCAGAGGACTTTAGGCATTTAATCCTTTCCCTCATACGACAATTCTGCAGCAGACGACTTTGAACGTATTTTGTCAAAAACTAGAAAATCTCTATAATTGAATGGATAATTAGGCCCTTAACCTATGATGAAAAGTGGAAAACATTGTGGCAAAAGGAGTAATTTGCACGTTTTGTGCAGGCTAACCTGAACAGACTCTTTTCGTCTCCTGTGGATTTACTGTTTCAGGAATCATTTCTCTATACCTCTATCCCTCGGAGATGGAATGTGTCGGCCCAGATCAGTCTGTGTGGACAGCGCAGGATGATCTGGTCGATACATTACGCAGATAACATAATGTTGGTTTTCTCGCGGGACGGCTCAATTTTTGAGTACAGCTAAAAACATTGTGGCAAAAGGGAGAATTTGTATGCTCAATTTTTCCTTTTGGCACAATGATTTAACAAGTTGTCTGCTGCAGGGGTATCAGAAAGCATCTGTTTCTGGAAACAGGTTAAAATGCAAAACTTTCAGTATTTCAGTGACAATCACTTTCGTTTTTGCATAGCCATGAAAAGATCCTGCAAAGAAATTCACCAATTTCTCTTCCTTAATATGGCCAAAGACCAATTCTTTTTTTTCCTTGTCAGTAAAGATTCGGGATTGTGAGTTTTAAGCACAGCTTGGCCAACATCAGAAAGTGTTTGTATGAGGGAAAGGGTAAAAGTAAGATTACAAAGTCATTGCACGGTCTCATTCACGGCATCATCTGTTCTGACTTAAGCCCTTTCCCACATACGTCAAATCTGCAGCAGACAACTTTGCAATCACTTAGGCAAAAAATGTGAAAAGTCTCTATTAACCCTTTTCCCACATACAGATGCTTTCTGACGCCTCTGCAGCAGACACATTTTGAAAACATTGTGAGAAAAGGAGAAAGTGCTCATTAATGATTGTAATCTTTCATTCATTCTCATACTTTTGCTTGGATTTTTCGGAGTCTAAATTTTTTTTTTTTTACCTCATTAATTTGTTTTAACTACTTTGTTGTGTTTTTGTTTGCAGTCTTGTTTGCTGTCCATATCGTGTTGTTATCATATTTAGATGTAAAAAATAATTTACGAAGCAATCTTATTAAATGCGAACCAAAATATTATTTTTAGTAACACAGTTTTGTGTGAATTTATTTCAAATGTTCTCAAATGAAAATTCAGACACGTGTGTTCTGACCTAGAGATTTAGTATAGGATTCAGAAATGAGCCGTCCCGCGAGAAAACCAACATTATGGATCTGCGTTATGTATTGACCAGATCAGCCTTCGCTGTCCGCCCAGACTGATCCGGGTTGACATATTCCGTCTCCGAGGAATAGAGGTATAGAGAAATGATTCCTGAAACAGAAAATCCACAGGAGGTGAAATGTGTCCGTCCTGGAAAACCTGCGCGGATGCTAAGGCTGATCTGGGTCGACACTTTACGCAGAGTCCGCACTTTTGGTTTCCTTGCGAGACGGCTCAAGTCTGTGCAAAAAGGTACAAACAAGTTGGCATTTCTGGACAGTGTAGGTTCAGATCAGCCGGTACATCTGCTCCGCCTTAATGATTATCCCTTTCCCTCATATTGATGCTTTCTGACGCCTCTGCAGCAGACGACTTTTTGTAAACATAGTGACAAAAGAAGAAGTTGCACAAAACGTGCAATTTCTCCTTTTGCCACAATGTTTACCACTTTTTGTCATAGGTTATCCATTTAATTATGGAGATTTTCTATTTTTTGACAAAATGCTTTCAAAGTCGTCTGCTGCAGAATTGTCGTATGAGGGAAAGGCTTATGATACTGTAACATGTTTCACAATGTAATTATGGATCATTTCATAAATCTGATATTTTATCTTCCCATTAATAAGATTCTATAAATTTCTAATGTAATTGTCATTCATTTTAATATAATATTACAAGCCCAAAATCACTGGTAATTTATGGTATTTCGCTTCACAGCCAATCTCATTAAAACAATGAACCTGGCAACGTAACCTCTTAGCAAGTTCTATATAAGCCAAGCTTAGGTTTGGTTTTAAAAATCTTTTGAGAAAATAATTATAATTTTCAAGCACACATGAGCACAGCAATCCAAATGTTTTCAAAATGTCTGTGTCTAAAAAGAAAATCTGAAAATATTTAATATTAATCATTGTCTGCAAGAATACACAATCTTTAATGCATGGTATTATAAAAATGCAAATAAAGTATAACTTTTGAACTGTTTTTCATGATTTCCCTCCCATCACCAAACTCCTAGATCCAGATATAATGAAAGCTGATTTAAGCCAAGCCATCCCCCAAGAAAACCAACAATGTGGTCTCTGCGTTAATATCAACCCTGATCAGCCTAAGCATGCTGTGCAGGCTGATCCGGACAGACACTAGAATCCTTTGGATTTTCTGTTTCAGGAATCATTTCTCTTTACCTCGGAGACGGAATGTGTCGGCCATGATCAGTCTGTGCGGACAGCGCAGGCTGATCTGATCTATACAATACGTATATGCCATTATGTTGGTTTTCTCACAGGGCGGCTCAAATGGCTGCGTGGTTGATATGATGAAAGCATTTGTGAATGAAAAAAAGGATGTAGACAAGAGTAATACTATTGTTTTGGGACAGAGAAACAAACATTCATCTCAGGAGTCAGTGTCCTCCTTAGGAGGTAGCAGGTTTGATTCCTGGCCAGATTTAAAATGGTAGTAATTTATTATGGCTAATTCCCTCTTTAACACTCAGAATTGTTGGGTTAGCATTACAACTGACTCACCGGAGGATAAATGGACTGGTAGGATTGATAGCTTACCCAGGAAATTATCAACAATTTTTCAGTCATTCATGGCGACCTGAGTTCACCTACTAATGCATTTCCTGGTTTTCCCACACCAGTACACCAGACAACATACTTTCCATGCAACTGGCTGCTTTTCCACATATACTCTTAAACAGCTCATTAATGAAAGACAAATGACGCATGTCAAACGTCAGAAAGAGTGTAGGCCAAGCTGGCTCTTGTTAAATTGAAGCTTTCCATAAAGTTTCATTGAATTCATGTCAGTAGTAGCTGAGAAAATAGCCCTGATTAAAGACGGACAGACACCCGGACAGATGAACTGAGTAACGGACGGACAGCCTAAATGGCAACTACGTATATGCTCAAACCAAAACAAATTCAAGGGATAAATTGATGTCAGTAGTAGCTGAGAAAAAGCCCTGATAAAAGAGGGACAGCTGACACCCAGACAGATGAACTGAGTAACAGACGACAGCCTAAATGGCAACTACGTATATGCTCAAACCAAAACAAATTCAAGGGAGCATAAAAACTGTTTCCAAGCAACAAAACACCATCCAAACTAACAGGTGTTAAAAGTCCCAAATATCCAGTAAATGAAAACCTTTTTATGTCCCAGAAATCAAAGATTCAGGACAATTTAGAAATTTCCCTCTCTGTCTGTCTGTCTGTAAACATTGGGCTTTTACCCTATCTTATTTGAAAAAGAATTTTTAAAAACATTATGGTATTAAGCCTCTATTCTAAAATTTGAAACTTCCTAACTTCCTGTTGTTGTTGTAGCAAAACTGCAAGCTTCTCGCAGGAAGTTTGCAAAACAAGAACTATCTGCACTTGCTGGCACCAGCAATCTTAATATTCAAGGGCTACAAGCTTAATAAAATTGCAGGGAGCTTGTGCAAGCTTATGGCGCACTTGTCACAAGATTGCTGCAAGGTAGCATTTAGGTTTGGGAAATACCAATCAGTCAATAAATCAATGGTATTTGAAAGAGTCTTAACCCTTACCTACATACAACGAATCTACAGCAAATGACTTTGCAAACATGTAGTTAACAAGAGGGCCATGCTGGCTCTGGATCGCTCACCTTTTTTTTTTGTTTTTAGCCATATAAGCCCCTGCCCCTGGCAGCCATAGTTTTCAAACCAATCAACATGGCTTGAAAGAATCTGATAGAAGGTCACCATTGGAACATTTCTACAAAATTATTTGGAAATCAGCCTGATACTTTCAGAGGAGAAGAATTGTTTAAGTGTTCACTATAGCCTGTGGCAGCCATATTTTTCGACCAATCAACAAGGCTTGAAGGACTCTGATAGAAGGTCACTTAAGGAACATTTCTGAAAATTATTTGAAACGGAGAAGATGTTTTTAGTTTTCACTATAGCCATGTAATACAAAATAGCCCCGACCTGGCGGCCATGCTTTTTGACAAATCAACATGGCTTGAAGGAATCTGATAAGGAACATTTCTACAGAATTATTTGTAAATCGGCCTGACACTTTTGGAAGAGAAGTTTTTTTCTAAGGCAAAATAGCCCCGCTTCCTGGCAGCCATGTTTTTCGACCAATCAACATGGCTTGAAGGAATCTGATAGATAGAAGGTCATTCAAGGAACATTTCTACAAAATTATTTGTAAATCGACCAACCAATGTGGAAGAAGAAGAATTTTAAATTTTTTTTCGTTTTATTGCCATGGAACCAAAATTCTGCATGCAATAATACTGGATCCCAAAAATGTGGAGGAATTCTGTTGAGATCATTGAAAGGATACTTTCTGTGAAGTTTCATCCAACTTGACCCACTGGTTACTGAGGAGAAGATGTTGACAGTAGCACGGCGGACACCGGACAAAAGGCATAATCACAATAACTCACCTTCAGCACTAAATACGGTTCAACTCTAGAAAAGAAAGTTCAATTATTGAATAAAGTTAAAAACATTGTGACAAAAGTAGAAACTCCTCATGATGATCAATTTCTGCTTTTTGTCACAATGTGTTTAAATCTATTCCTTAGCAGTAATATTTTGCTTCATAAAGATGTACCATATGTTTGCCAACTCATTTGTCATTTGCAGATTTGTTGTATGTTGGAAAGGGTTAAAGTATATAGACCTACAGACAAATTGTAAGACCTGGCCACACAACAAAGAGCTTCTTCATATCAGATGTTTGACTGTCATCTTATATTGTTTTAACCCTTCCCCCACATACAACAAATATGCAGCTTTGAAATTATATAGGCAACAAGATCAAAACTCTCTGTGAACGAAAGTATAATAATTGAATAGAAATGAAAACATTGTGGCAAAATGAGAAATTACTTGTTATTGGCCATGTGTCATTTTGTCTCAATGTTTTCTAAGTTGTCTTCTGCAGATGGTCAAAATGTGTCTGCAAGTGGGAAAGGAGTTGCAATTTATTGGTTATTGACCCCATCTGGTGCCTCTTAAACAGATGACTTTTGAAAACGTTCTGGGAAATGAAGAAATTGCTCCTGATGAGAAATGTCTCCTTTTCCCTTAGTGTTTTCTTCTTTGTACTAAAAGGTGTACTTATATTTGAAAAGGTATTCCTTTATTTTCTACAAAAAAAGTGCTATCAAATTGAGAAAAGTAAATTATGAGAAAATAGGATATGGGGGTAAATGTGTGCTGTGTATCCTTTGCACTTAATAAGACTGGAAACAAGTGATACCAAAAATTGGATCGGATGTTTGGTAAACACTGTTTTCAAAAGTTGTCTCCTGCCAATGTGTTTGAAGTTGTCTATAAAATTTAAATGGGGATGCATTATTTAATCCGCAAGGTCAATGTCAACAAAACATAAAAAAAAATATTTTGTTTTCAATACAAAGGTATTTCAAATAATTAACAGTATTTCGGTTTCATCAAAACAGCAGTTTGTTCAAATATACATAATCTCTTTCCAGTAGTTGACTAGGAAATATGCTTTGCCCATAAGAAAAAGGAGACATTGCTCTTAAGCAAAATGATGCCTTGCCCTTAGTCAAAACGATGCATGCCCTTAAGCAAAATGATGCCTTGCCTTTAGTTATAATGATGCCTTGACTTTAGGCAAAATGATGTCTTGCATTTAGTTATATACATTGATGCATTACACTTAGGCAAAATGTTGTCTTGCCCATTGGCAAAATGATTCCTTACCTTTAGTTACAATGATGCATTGCCCTTACGCAAAATGATGCCTTGCCTTTAGTAACACAGATGCATTGAATTTAGGCAAAATGATGCATTGCCCATAGACAAAATGATACTTTGCCTTTAGTTACATTTATGCCTTACCTTTAGTTATGATGGTGACTTTGCTTTAGGCAAAGTGATGCCTTGCCTTTAAGCAAAATGATGCATTGCCCTTAGTCAAAGTGATGCCTTGCACATAGGCAAAATGATGGATTGCCCATATTATGTCATACCTATGGCACAGATCATATTGTGTATGTGGTAAAGGGTTACCTAATACGGATCACGAAGTCTCAAAAGGGGTGTTTTCCTATGGTGCAGAAGGGTTCATATTGGTCACAGTCTCAGAACAGGTGTTAACCTATGGAGCGGGTGATTTTGTGACAATTTCAATAGTACTAATAGTTACAAAGCAGATCTGTTGTATGTGAGAAAGGGTTAACAATGATCACTAAGTCTCAGAAGGGGTGTTTTTCTGTGGCGCGGATCATTTTGTGACACTCAATAGTTCCAATGGTCTATGTGAACCAGTGTGGTCTATCAGGGTGTGAGAAACTATTCAAACCTTACCCTTTACCACATACACCAAATCTACAGCAGACGACTTGGAAAAACATCTATGGTATATAGAATATGAATGAGAATCTCTATATATAAATGGTAGTATAATATTTGTATAGAGTTGAAAGCATTGTGCCAAAAGGATAAGCAATTTCTCCTTGTGCCACAATGTTTTCCAATGATGTCCCCTGCATGATTGATCAAAATTTGTCTGTGCATGTGGGAAAGGGCGAATATATATATGCGTTCCTAATTCATAAGTCGATCATATGTGACAACTTTAACTGCAACATTTTTTAGTGCAGGTTAAGAAAAAAAGAAATATCAAAACAATTTCTCCTTTTCCCAAAATGTCTGCTTCTCTGTAACACAATTATGTGAATACCCAACATACTTAACCCTTTCCCACAGACAGCACATTTACAGCAGATGACTTTGAAAACGTCTAGGCAAAAACAGAGAAAATCCCTCTAAATGATCTATAAGAGGTAAAGGGTTAAAGATGTTATAAATTATCAAGTTTAGAAACAGCCTATAGACAATTAAAGGGTTAAAATACATATGATCCAAGTCATGCAAAAACAGAGCTCGCTAGTAGGTTTTTGAAATGAATAGCAATCATCTTTAAATTACAAATTACTGGTGTAGTACAGTTTTGTTCATAACCATTCATCAAAGGTTTAACCCTTTCCCACATACAGACGCCTTCATGCGCTTCTGCTGCAGTTTACTACAGCTTGCTACAGAAAACATTGAAAACATGTGACTAGATACTGGTAGAGGAAAGATCCTGATAAGATTGCATGAATGCATCGGCTGATCTGGATCTTCATTCGTTGCCTAGTCCTAAAGGTCGTCTATCATGTGACAAGGTCTTTACAACAAAACACATGAACTCTATTGTCATTAACCCTTTTTATCTTATTTAGAACCATCTGAAGCAGACTGGTTTTGAAATCATCATGGCAAAAGGACGAACCATTTCTTCTTTCGCCAAAATGTTTTTAGTTCTATATGATAAATTATTTTATTCAATTGATAATTAAAATTTCATCCATTTTTTTGCCAAGATGTTTTCCAAGTCTTCTGCTACAAATTAATTGTATTTAGGAAAGGGTTAAACACAACCATACAAATGTTTTTAAACCATTTACCTGATAATAAATTAAATAAATAATAATGATGTATCTCTAGTCATGCGGGAATGCTTTGAAAACTTTTGCAGATCGTAAATAACATCATGTTTGGAAACTAGAAAGTATACTCGGATTGCAGTTTTAAAACATTGTGGTAAAAAGGAGCAACCGCTCATTTTTCTTCGATGTTTTCTAGAACCATGTGTTGCAGAAACGTCATAAATTGGGTGTATCAAGGAAATGGTTTATATAGATATTATATTATAGTGTGAACTTGAAGGGAACACAATTACATGTAATGATAAACTTTTGGAAATTTAAATGCTCATCACCACTTTTATCATCAATTTAAGATTATAAATTTTTTGCAAGATGGACTTAAGTGCTAATCCTTCCAGTAGATTAAAACTTTAAGGAATTATGGGATTTATCTTAAACAGGACATAGGAAAAGTGTTAACTGTTATTCTCGGCAAAAAACGGAAACAAGAAAAATTGAATGGAAGCTTCCTGGAGATTGGTGTGAGAAATGGACATAAATGAAAAATTAAATGAGAGAAAAGTTAAAATGAAAAAAATGTGAAATATTAATATCTTGATTACACATTAATCATATTAATTTAAATAATATCAACACAACATAGATATAAACAGTGTCAGTAACGGCACTTGTGATGTTTACAAAAGCAATTCTGTTCAACTTAAAGTTTGATAAAGTTTTTAAATTTTATACACACTTACTAAAACAGGTCTCAAACTTAGCCGAAACAACCTGGAGAAATATTAATTAGCTGTGGAATTCAAGCAGTCAATATAAAATCCTTAATTCATATGGGCACTCGATAATTAAAAACTAAATAAATCCATCTAAAAGTCACCAAAAGCGAAAATGAACGAAGCACAAAGACGGGTGTTGAAAACAAACCATGGGGACATACTGAAGAATCTGATACTGGACACGGATATATTAAGCAGCCTCCTACAGAAGGATGTCCTGACAGAAACCATGGTACAGACAATACAGGTAAGTCTGCTTCAGATTTATTTAACCCTTTCCCTCAAATAGACGCTTTCTGACGCCTCTGCAGCAGGCATCTTTTTGAAAACATAGCGACAAAAAAAGAAATTGTTCAAAGTCGTCTGCTGCAGAAATGTTGTATGAGGGAAAGGGTAAAATTATGAGCGCCAGTATGATATGACTGCACTGTTCGCAACTTACTCGAACCGCCTCGGTGGTGTAGTGGTAGATTGGCCGCCTTGGTTGCAGGTTCGATCCCCAGGCAGGTCATACCAATGACTTCAAAAATGGTAGTAATAACTGCCCTCGTTGGTGCGCAGATTGCAGGGTTAGTATTACGACTGACTGGCTGGTGTCAGGATTAACGGACCAGTAGTACTGGTAGCTTACCCAGGCATCACCATGATATAACTTAAACATTTTAGAAAGCGGCATAAAACACCAAACAATCAATAGCCAAATAATTACAGAACTCTTGCAGACAAATCAACCATTGTTATCAACTCTTAGCCTAGTCCCAATAGCTCAGTCAATCCAGGGGTTGTGAGCTCAACTCTTTACCTGATACAGAAAACATTTGACCACACTTTTTGTAAACAAGAGGCCCATGAGGACCTATGCTCTACTGGCATGGATCTAGCTTGTTTTTGAAAGGGACCAATTTGTCATCAATATTTAACTATCATCTTAGTTTGGTGAATATCGGATAGTAAATGGAGGCTCATGAGCTGTATTATAGCAATTTTGACAATTTCAAGGGCCATAATCCAGTCATGCA
>JAUELF010241695.1:0-12539 GCA_031471495.1 Clinocardium nuttallii | reverse complement strand
TCGAGAGTGATTAATCTAAGCCAAAGGCTTGTTTCGCAATCGATGTAAAATAAATAAGTTTAAACTAAACTAAACATGTGTGGATTGGCGTAAAACATCATAAACCGGTACCCTCTATCAATTTATGTATTGAATCTCAGAAAAGTCTGCTCTGTAAATGTATAACAATTGGATTTGATGATACGCTCTGCAGGAATACAGTGCGACAAAGGTTAATGTGAAATAAGTGATAGCCTTAGTATACAGTGTAGATCCAGTTCAGCACAGGCCGATCAAAATTTAGACTGTCCAGATTTCACATATACAATCGTCAAGGAAGATTTCATCGAGTTGAGTGAGTAGATTCTGAAAAGACGGAGTACAGGGCGATCTGAACCAGACTGTTAAAAACATGCGCGCTTTCTCCATTGACGCGCTCAATTAGTGTGCCACGTACACAGACAGACCCACTCTCTGACAAGAAGGTGTTCACTTAATTTGAAGTATGATGTGTTGGTATATATTGTAGGTTTGCAGAATTTCCGGGAAATGTTTGAGGGGCTTTGTTCCAGAGGGTCAGGTAATGTACTGTTA
Source organism: Clinocardium nuttallii (assembly GCA_031471495.1). Lineage (NCBI taxonomy): Eukaryota > Metazoa > Mollusca > Bivalvia > Cardiida > Cardiidae > Clinocardium > Clinocardium nuttallii. The sequence goes on along the minus strand of JAUELF010241695.1, from coordinate 11,966 downwards.
CTATTCAACACTATTGATCCGATCCCGATCTGTATATAAGCCGTCCAAGCACTTAAGTGGTTGCCGTTCTTTCAACGTTGTAATTACCATATGGGTAAATACTATATATGATAACAACTCTTTATTTAACGAAGTTTCGACCACTTGGTCTTTATCAAGATTAAAATTATTCATATAGTGTTTACTGACTTTCTTCCCTTATGAAGACATATTATACAAAGTATACCATATGGGTGTTTTAATTTACAAAGCTTTTCACAATCTAGCTCCTGTGTATTGATCAAATCTACTTATTAATGAAACAGATGCATCCGCAAATTATAATCTTCGTTCCAAAAACAGAAACGATATTCCTCATACATTAATCAAATCGCTCTATACAAAAAAAAACACTTTCCAATATTCTGCCATGGTTGTATGGAATGAAATCCCGGTGCAAATTCGTACCTGTGATATAAATACAAACGAGTATACGCTGCTATGTATAAATGTCGGTGGGAAGAAATTGATTTTCCATAGGCGACCATTATAGCGTTTTGGGCTATGGCTCTTTTCCAACAGTTGGACTAACCCAGAAACCTATATTCAATCAAAGTTCATCATAAAAAAACACATAAAAAGCGCAAAAAAAACTAGCATGCTATCCCACGTTTTTGTTTTTAGCTATGACGTCAAATCAAAGGTCACCTTTATCCCGCAGTGAATTTTATTTGAAATTTAATAAAAAATACATGTTGTTCTAAAAAATGGCTCCTAAACTGTCGATAAAGCTAAAAGTAAACAATGTTTTGATCACAAATCAGTCAACCGGTATTCAACCTTATTAAAAAACACTTTCAACTCTCAACACAAATTAGTATTGTCCAATGGGAGACCACTTCAGTCTGATAAATTCATCTAAAATCCCCTAAAGGACACACTTGTCTGCTCACACAACAATCTTCCCAAGCAACTGGCTGCTTTTCCACATAGACTTAGCCCATTCCATTGGTGGAAGACAAATGTCGCATGTCGCATTGTCGGGATTCGAACTCACGACCCCTGGATTGACAGCCATCGTCGCTACCGACTGAGCTAATGGGGCTCGGCTTGTATTAGTTGATACATATTGATAAAATTCATACCATAGACACGAGTGTATCCCTTTCCCTCATATATGTATGCTTTCTGACGCCTCTTGATCAGACGCCTTTTTGAAATCATAGTGGCAAAAGAAGACATTGTCGTGTGAGGGAAAGGGTTACATATATATGTTCACCGGCTGAAGACAATGCACATTTGAATGACATCTATTACTATATTGTTCTAATTACACAATTGTAAAGTTGTTGTTCTACGATTACCATCATACTAGTAAAGTTGCTTAGCGTCGTACACAAACGTCACGGTCAAAATCTAGTAAAATGAAGACAAAAAACTAAATCATCTTTCGAAAAGATAATTAACTGGAGTCAAGCAGTTACTAGAGATGTATACATACGTTGTATTCATGGATGGAGGAGATAACTAATATCACTTGCAAGAGAAGAAGCTATGACGTTGAAAGGAATAGCGTCAGTGTTGTTTTTCACCATACGAATTCTCATTCGTTACACATCAAATGTTACGCATTTCGGTAAATAGCGAATCTGGTATGTCATTTAGCAATGGCTACTTGGGAAGTTGATGCAACAATTGATTTGATATAACTGTTTTTAAAATTAGTTATACACGTGTTTAAACCAACTCGTTTCGCTTCAAACGGCAAACGTCAAGATGACGTTACTACCGTGGCCAATGGTACCATGGTACTTACAATTTTCATGATGTCACATAATTTGATTCATGTCGAAATTATAACAACATTCCTATTACTTCAATCCTCGTGCAAGAATTGTATTATATTATATACTCAATAATAAAATATAGAGATTTCTCAACTTGAAAAAACTTGAAAAAACCTATAACATACTTTTTGTCTACTGAGCAATATCGCCTAGTGTGCGATATAGCTCACTAGCCGGATTTTCGGAACTACTTTTCTTTTTCTTAAATTTAAAACACTTTTAAGCTCTGTTTTTACTACTTAACACTTTATTTCCATGATGATCAGTTATATGATCCACAATTGCACTTTTTAATCCGCAAATAAGAGCTTGAATCGACATGACAAATTTATTTTATTCAATGTACATATTTGTCGGTGCGCGCGTAGTGACGTCACTTCAAAATTGGCAGATTACGTCATTCAGATCTCCCAGCTTCTGAGTTAAACATACATGCGCTGCACAGGGGTATTGTCGTTTAAAAACGAAAATTATCACCGAATATATACTATATAGTTTAATAAACATGGTCTTCGTGATTTGGGGATAAAATCCCTCGTGAAAGAGATTCTTGCATATAAAAACGCGCACTCGTTTTTATATCGCAAGAATCTCTTCCACTTGGGATTTAAATCCCGTCTCATGAAAACAATGTTAATTAAACTATATATTATCACCATACTATTACTACGTCTCACAATGCGAATATACACGAATGCGTTAAACATTCTTTGCCTACTTTTCAGACATACAAATTATTTCACATTCCAACACTTTTCATACGATTGGTTATCTATTAAGGTCGTGTTCTGAAATATAAACCATCAACTATTAGAGATTTGAAACCAGCTTAGACTGACCAACTAGCATATATTGATCTAGCTGTGTGCTATTCGGCACTTTGTTGTAGAACGTTTGGACAATAATTACATTAATACATAGGATATAATTATGTATCTTCAATTGTGATAGATATACTTAATATTGTTCTCCAGGAGCAAAGTTGAAATTCGCTGTGAAAGAGTTGTGAGCATGGATAATCTTTAAACCGGGCGTTCCCTGTTCGATTCCCGCTTACTGCGGTTATCATGGAGTACACCTTGACTAAGGCACACTTCCTAGCCAAGTACTGTTTCGTTTTAGTGTTCTATTGCCCGAATATACTTGAAATGATGTTTTAAACGACGTTTAACAAATCTAATAAATCAAGTCAGGAGCATATCGCTTTTTGTTCAAATGTTTCAGGTGTTGCCGTCGTTTTCTGTTACTTCAACAACGTCACCTTATTCTGTGCCTGTATGACGATCCACGAACGGAGAGTTGAAAAGAACCGTCACTTCTTTACGTGCCGCAAAATCAAAACAAAGGAGGTTCTCCGAGAAGAGGGAAAATCAAACAACTATGTACTGTGTTGCGGTGGTCGACCTCCGACTTCAAGGGAAGAGGCTGAGAGTTTTTTGGATAAATTTCCACGCTGGATTATTCCGAAAATTGTTTTAAAATTACCCTTTAAGATTCTTATTCTGTTTTTGTTTGCCGTGTACCTTGCTGCCGGTATTTATGGATGTGTGAACCTTCGACAGGGGCTTAAATTTACCGAACTTGTTTCAGAAGATTCGTATTTTTATAAATTTTCCACTTGGAAAGAAGAGCATTTTACTCGGCAAACTCCGGTATCTTTCGTAATTGATAGAACCTATTCGTATTCTGACTCTGTGACGCAATCGAATATCGAAGACTTCATTGCTTATGTCCAAGCAGATTCCTATTTCGATAACACGTTTGAAATAAACTGGTTAAAAACCTATAAGATGACAACTTACTATGACGACTCAAGTGAAGCGGCTTTTATAGCAGGCCTACAGACGTTTTTAAGCCAGTCTGAATTTCAAATGTTTGAAAATGAGGTCATAATTGATACCACAAACAGTTTGATAACCGCGTCCCGCTTTTATGTCATCTCAAATGACTTGGAAGATAGTCAAGCAGAGGGGAAAATGATGCTACGAGCCCGGGAACTGGCGGACGATGCTTCGTTCGATTGTTACGCGTTTCATCCAGCTTTTGTTGCTTATGAACAATACGTTGCCATTCTTGGTCAAACCCTACAATCAGTTGGCATTGCTCTCGCTGCCGTTTTTGTCGTCACGTGCATCTTCATGCCACACCCATTGCTAGTGATTTTATGTACCCTTGCTGTTACAATGATAATGGTGGGAGTGTTTGGCTATATGCTTTACATCGACGTCGCCCTAAGCAGCATTACAATGATCCATCTGATCATGAGCATCGGCTTCTCGATCGATTTCACGGCCCACGTGTGTCACGGCTTCATGATCTCAGATGGTGAATCCCGAAACGTCCGTGTCAAACAGTCCATTGATAAGACCGGGGCTCCGATATTCCATGGCGCTGTATCGTCTATTATTGGTGTCATTGTACTATTCGCTGCAAAATCTTACATCTTTAGAACATTCGCTTTGGTCATGCTCTTTGTTTTGCTATTTGGAATTGCGCATGCGCTGTTGCTGCTTCCGGTTATATTGTCATGGATTGGACCAAGTCGTTTGAGCTCCGTATCGGATGACGATGATACAAATAAAAAGCGTCGCTCGACCGCAATTGAGAATAATGACAGAAATGGGATTCAAAATGGCGGATTTAATCGTACGAACGGCGAACATGTCAGTTCGCAGAAAGGATTAGACGAGTTTAAACTTCCTCCAATAAACACTGAATTCAGTGCTAAAGCTGCGAAATTCAATCTTGAAAAGGACGGTAAAGCAGGGGAGTATAGTTGGTCTGAAAAACGAGAATGAATGAGAACGAATTGTTCAGTTTCGATGGTTTGTTTTTGACCCGGATGTATAAGAGTCGTCCTGAAAAGGACATTTGAGCAGCGTCAAGCAATTTGGGGTCTTAATGATTATGCGTACATTGAATACTTGGACGAGCCTGTATGTCAACACAGTCTCATCATACTCTTGAATACCCGCTTACGTGTTATATATACCTAAATGTTTTTTATCTCATCAAACACTTAGATGTGTAGCCCCACTAAAGGTGTGCTAATGTTACTTTAAATGCTGCCAAACCAAAGTGTCATATGAAAAGACAAAGACCCCAAATCGAAAGTCGTGGCTCATTTATGTTCATTGATACCGGTGTATATTTCAATCGCGTTGTGAATATATAGCTTGATATTACAGAATGGCAGAATTATAGACATTTTGTTAAGGTCAAAGGGAAGTCATTCGGATCGGGACGCCGTGTAGACAGTTTGGTCCAGGGACTAAAAACGAAAGGTCAGCATGTGTGATTTGTGTGATTCTTCGGTAGCTTTAAGAATGAACTTGGATTGAATATAGGTTTCTGTGTTATCTGCATTGTTGGATAAGAGCCATAGCCCAAACCGCTATTCTAGTCGCCTTTGGAAAATGAGTTGCTTAAACACGCACGTTGTAAGGATGCGACTCGTCATTTGCTTTGCTCAAAGTGGTTTGAATTCTCGTATGTAGGATAATGATTAGAACGTCAAGAACCATGAATTCGGAATGCGACTTTGTCGTATTTTTTCTAAATGGGTAGCGAAACTTGTGCTGTAGTGTGAAAGAAATACGTGCGATTATGTTGCTTGGTGCTTTAGCTGTTCTCTTTAAGTTGTGTATTTTAGATTTGTTTTAAAACTGTTTAATAATGGCCCCACCTGCTTGATAATTATTTTAAATGTCAACTTGATCTCTTCGAAACAAAGATGGACTGCACATAAATTTCTGTTTAATATTATTTATCTTGATAAAGACCAAGCGGTAGAAAACTCTATAACTAAAGAGTTTTAATCGTATAAAGTATTTTAAATGTGATTTTTTTTAATATATATATATATAATCTGTCGTATCGATCATTAAGACACATAATGGCTTGATTGGTTATTTGATTGATTAATTGATTGATTGATTGATATATGAGTGTGTAACGTCATTTTCAACGATATTGCAGTTCAATCATGAAGAGGAAACAAAAGCCCTCTCGTTCTGTTTAAGCACAACTTCCATTCGTTGACTTACAATATGCAGTGTAAGCACATCAAACTTGATAAGTGTCTTGTTATTATGTTTTGTTAGCTATTTGTTAAATATAAAATGTTGTTTTTTATTAAAACTAAGAATTTATTTATTTAGACATACCGTTTTTGTATTTATAAGCATAAATCGTCATTATAATCAGTAGCAGCAGCAGCAGTCGTCGGACAGTTTCGTGCATGTACACACCTTGGAACGTACATGACCGGGCACATGCGTCTTCTCTTGTTGTACGGTTGTTGTGCGCTAGGCTTGCGTTTCATTAGGAACTGTCCTATACTTGTGTACAGATGAGTAAATAACGGGGTTTTAATTCGTTCCATATCCAGTTTAAGTCCGTCAGGGGAAATTTCATTTCGCAAAGTTTCTATCTGTCCGTTAACGCACAGTGAGAGACAATAGCATACTTATCTGGTGAAAGGAAACGCATGCGTCAAACAAGAAAATGGACCCAAAAGCTGATTCTCAGGTCAGTTTATTGAAAGCCCGATTTTAAGCCGGAAATGTATAATTTGAGGCTGGAACACCGCTTATGTTCACAGCGATACCTTTGATATGTCGATATCTATTAACAGTGTACATGTAAGGCTCAGAGATTTCCGTCCGAAATATTAAGACATCGGTATTGCTCGTAAACGTATCGGCCAATTCCGATGACAATGACCTACAGTGACCAACCTTTACAGTTACCAAACGGACATCGGCGGGCCAATATTGGATGTTTTACCAAAAAGCCGTATAAAGGAAATATATAAAGCACATTGTAAGCTGAAAGTAAAGTTTCAGTGCATAGCTGAAGTCATAGTGGGAATATTATTAGAATATGAGAACAGCCTGCGCAGGTTGTTGGTGGCAATGTCTTCTCTTGTCACGCAATGTGTCACAATTCCAAATCCAATAATCCAAGATGTTTCCAAAGTCTTCTGCTGCAGATATACTGTATTTAGGGGTGGGTTATTAATCCTCGATAGTTCGTTGATAGTGATTGATTGTTTGCTATGTTCAATTTCAATATGTTTTTCTACAATGTGTTCAAGACCTGTCTGCTTTTTTGAATGCGTCAATTGTTGCCTTTACCTCGATTTATAACGGAGCAAAGGACTTTACTTTGGTTTTCAAGGGAACGTAAAAAAACACAAACGAACTTTAATTTGGTTTTCAAAGGAACGTATAAAACACCATATAACTTTACCTTGGTTCAAGGGAACGTAAATAAACACCAACGAACTTTCCCCCAATTTTCAAGGGAACATAACCAGACACCGAAACACATTACCTTGATTGTCAAGGGAACATAGACAAACACCAAAGAACTTTTCTTTTGACTTTCAATGGAACATAGAAAAGCAGCACAAGAACTTTACCTTGGTTTTCAAGGGAACATAGAAAAGCTCTAAATTACTTATCCTTGATTTTCAAGTGAACATAAAAAAACACCAAATAACATTACCTTAATTTTCAAGGGAACATAGAAAAACACCAAAGAACTGTTCTTTTGACTTTCAAGGGTATATAGAAAAACACTAAATAACTTTACCTTGACTTTCAAGGGAACATAGAAACACACCAATATTTTTTCTTTTGACTTTTAAGGGAACATAGAAAAACACTAAAGTACTTTACCTTTACTTTCAAGGGAACATATACAAACACCAAAGTAACTTTACCATGGTTTTCAAGGGAACATAGAAAAACACCAAAGACGTTCACCTTGGTTTTCAAGGGAACGTAGAAAAACACCAAAGAACTTTACCTTGGGTTTCAAGGGAACATAGAAAAACTCTAAACAACTTATCCTAGATTTTCTAGGGAACATGGAAAAACACCAAAGAACTGTTCTTTTAACTTTCAAGGGAATACAGAAAGACATCAAAATCAATTAACCTTGGTTTTAAAAGGGAACGTAGAAACACACCAAAGAAGTTTACCTTGGTGTTCAAGGGAACGTAGAAAAACACAAAAGAACTTTACTTTCACAGGGACGTAGAAAAACACCGACTAACTTTACCTTGGTTTTTAAGGGAACGTAGAAAAACACCAACTCACTTTACCTTGGTTTTCAAGGGAATGTAGAAAAACACCAAATAACGTTACCGTGGTTTTCAAGGGCAGATAAAAAACACACCAACTAACTTTACCTATGTTTTTAAAGGGAACGTAGAAAAACACCAACTTACTTTACCTTGGTTTTCAAGGGAATATAGAAAAACACCAAATAACTTTACCTTGGTTTTTAAGGGAACATAGAAAAACACCAAAGAACTTTACCTTGGTTTTTAAGGAAACATAGAAAAACACCAACTTACTTTACCTTGGTTTTCTAAGGAAGATAGAAAAACGCAAAAGAACTTTACTTTGGTTTTAAATAGAATGTAGAATAAACATCAAGGACCTTTACTTTCACAGGGACGTAAACACCACCAAAGAAACTTACCTTTGTTTTCTAGGGAAGATAAAAAATCACAAAAGAAGTTTACCTATGTGTTTTAGGAAACATAGAAAAACACCAACATAACTTTACCTTGGTTTTCTAGAGATCATTATAAACACACTAAAGAACTTTACCCTGGTTTTCAAGGGAACATAGAACAACACAAAAGAACTTTGGTTTTAAATAGAATGTAGAATAAACATCAAAGAACTTTACTTTCACAGGGACGTACACACACCAAAGAAACTTACCTTGGTTTTCTAGGGAAGATAGAAAATCACCAACTTACTTTACCTTGGTTGTCAAGGGAAGATAAAAATACACCAACTAACTTTACTTTGGGTTTCTAGGGAACATAGAAAAACACTAAAGAACTTTACATTGGTTTTCACTGGAACGTAGAACAAAATCAAAGAGTAGGCAAATGTCGACTTTACCTTGATGTTCAAGAGGACGAGGAAAAACACCAAAGAAGGCGTCACATATATCGACTAATTAAGCGGGGTTGAGGCTGTATACCCCTTTTATTGTGTACCACTAGCGTTCGTGCGTCAACGAAATACGTGTTAGCTACCCGGAAGAGATTTTTAGAGTTTACGTTTCGACATAACGATCTAAATATAGTTTGACCTCTGTCGTCTCAATCAAACAAAAGAGTAGTCTATTATAGAAATGTGGGTGACTTAAGTCTTTTTAACGCAAAACCCTTGGATAGTATCGGTGACTGTGGACATTGAATCGTTCACAAATACATATTCATGGAAAGCCAGTAACTACTGAAAAATGAAAGAGGATTGCGAATTGGATTTTTCACAAAGTCGACTCTTCCATGTTGAAAATTGAACTACTCCATTTTCCCTCCCAAGAGGGAATTTGGTAAAATGTAATGTCTAAGTGGCAAACAATGCATATTTCAGGAGAGAGCTGTCTCACTTGAATCTGCATTATTTGCAAAAGCATCTAATCGCCTTTAATGGCAGCGAAATAGTTAATTGTTTTTACGATCAAAACATTCCTCCTCGTGAAATCAAACCCGTAAATATGTTGCTTTAAGTCGTATACATTTCTGGATAGGGATACATTATTCCGTTTATGTGAGCTTGGGTAAACGTTTGTTTATGTTATGCTTAACTCATGTTTCAACAATTGTTCAGACTGTCCTTCTGATGTCAGGATGACTTACCATGGCAACGCCGTGATATAACCGATCTCGATTTACCCGTATTCCTGTAATAGACGGTTATTTTGTATATTTTTATTATACATGCACCTTAAATAAAATGTGAACTCGATATAAAACCTTGTCATAGCAAAACATGACATTAAATCACGGGTAACCGTTTTATTGACGAAAGTGGAGCGTGTTGCATCTGTGAGTAGTTAAGACTCAAGTGAGATGACACATACGCACAGTCACACCAAACACTTCACTGACCGCCTACACTAAAACATTACCGTAAATGTAACTTATGACTGATTGATTGGTTGATTGAATAGTTGATTAGTTTAACGCCGCTTTCAACACTGTTATATCACGGCATTCCCTGTGTGTCCTTGTGGTCCAAGTATCCTGACAACAACCACTTAGTCGTAATGCCAAGCTACAACCCAGAGCGCGAAGGATTGCCAACCATTACTTCTATTTTAGAGTATTTGGTATGACCTGGTCGGTGATCGAACCCTCAACCTCTCTCACCCGGGGCGGTCTGGGACTTCGGATGGAACGCTAGAGTTGTGACTTTAATTCCAATTCCCGGTTTATACCCGACTGATTACGTCTCGACGTATATGAGCCGTTTCGCGAGAAAACAACCATTATGGCCTCTACTTAATGTATCGATCCAGATCAGCATAAGCATGCCGCGCAGGCTAACACAGACACACACGTTTCACCTCTTGTGGATTTTCTGTTTCAGGAAGCATTAATCTATACCTCTATCCCCTTGAGGCGGAATATGTCGGCCCGGATCAGTCTGCGCGGATAGCGCCGGCTGATCTTGTCGACACATTACGCATATGCCATAATTTTTTTTTTTTTCTCGCGGCACGGCTCATATTTGTTTTTCGCTACGGTTGTAACGTTTGTAATATAAATCACTGTTTGAATTAACGTACGTGTGGTTAAACACCCAAACAGGCGTAACTCATCTCTGTTACACTATGTAGTTACTACTGTTATGCATATACTTTCGAGTTCACAGTTGGATCCACAACTAGCATACAATGTATTTGTGTCATACCCGTATTACGATTATCAAATATATATTAACTAAATATAGGTTTCTTCATACACGGCTGTTATTGTAAACAGAATAGAAATAATGTGGTCACTTATAGGATTTGTGGTTTCTTATGTGCTGTTTTTGCTGTTTAAAGGTAAGCGACCATTTGGTTTAACCTTTCCGCACATATAGATGCTTGTTGACGCCTCTGCTGCAGACGACTTTTTAAAACACTGTGACAAAAGGAGAAATTACTCAAAACAAGCAATTTCTCCTTTAGTCACAATATGGTCAGCTCTTTTCTAATAATAAAACCCTTATTTATTAAAATTTGTCATGTTTTTTTGTCAATATATTTTCGACGCCGTCTGCTGCAGATGTGTTGTATGTTGGAAATGGTTAAGGTACTTCTTTTACTTGTTCACTTATAAATGTTGAATAACGTAAGAGATGGAAATGTGAATGAAATGTTATAAAAACTTTCATTGCAAAGGATATTTGGACGGAGACAGTACAATCCCATACATTTCATGCATATGCATGTCCCGACACCGTCTCGGTGGTGTAGTGGTAGAGCGTCCGCCTCGGGAACGGGAGTGGTCGTGGGTTCATACCAATTAATTTACAAATGGTAGTAACGTCTGGCCCTCCTTAGCTCTCAGTGTTGCGGGATTAGCAATTACGCCTGCTTGGCTGATGTCACGATAATACATGCACAAGTAGTATTGGTAACTTACCCAGGCCATGTAACTGGAAAATTAGTAAAAAGCGGCTTGTAACAGCAAACAATCAACAATGTAACGTATGTCCCGGCAGTTTATTGGTTAAGGTATCCGCTTCAATAGCGGTAGGTCGATGGTTAGAATCCAAGTGGCGACTGAAAGAAACGACAGCTAGTTGTTACAGACCTCTGTATTGTGCCTTGCAACAGACTAGGGTTCGAGAAGTGTTTCATAAGTTACAAATTTCAACTTCAATAGATGTGCCATTATCTTTGATATTGTTATACATATATTTAACCATTTCCCACTCTTTCTTAAAGCAATGTGACAAAATAAGAAATTGCTCAAATTCACCTTTTGTCACAGTGTTTTAAACATGATTAGATAATAATATTTTCCTTTACAGATTTAAAAAAATCAGAATTGCTGTATACGGGAAAGTGTATTTCCCGTAATACATACGACTTTTAAAGGTGCTGAAGCACAGATTGTGATCAAAATGTTGAATTGGTGAAACTTCTGCCAATATTGCTAATAGTGACAAATAAGTAGGTTCTAAGTAGTTCAGATCTATGTTTGCAGTATGTGTTGAAGTATTGTCAATTGAAAGTCATGAAAATGTGTAACAAATGGCTTAATGGGTATGTATACCCAGTAGAAATGAAGCATATACGATCAATATTTACAGGTTTATGGTACTCGAA
>JAUELF010241684.1:0-12539 GCA_031471495.1 Clinocardium nuttallii | reverse complement strand
TAACGCACAGACGCACGCACGACGGACAATTCGCCATGACATAAGCTCGACTGGCTTTCAGCCAGTGGAGCTAAAAAAACCATTGTGTCAAAGAGAAATTGCTCATCTTGAGCAATTTGTTCTTTTGTGACAATGTTTGCAAAAGTCATCTGCTGCAGATGTACCAACATGCGTCTATAAGCGTTCAAGTGTGAAAATACTGTGAAAATACATTTTCAAGTGGGAATCAGTTGAATTGAAACAGGGTCCAATTCAACATTATTTCAGTTATATCACGGTGACAGTTTACTTATTCATGATTTTTGGGAAAACAAATCAGTACTAGGCTAGGAAACTTGCCTAGCCCAAGGGCACTCCACCATGACCGTCGTTCTGCGACAGGGGATCAAACCCGGGACACCCTGTGACAAATCCCCGACAATAAACTCTCGACCATGGCAGATTCCTTTGATATGTCCAGGCATGTATACATAATGCCTTAAGTAGAGAAAAGAATGATAAAGCAACAGACCTGTTTGACTTTTATCTTTTAATGAGATGAAAAAAATGAACAATATACAAAAACATTTCCGCTTTCAGATTTTAATTACATCTTGTAAATTGCAATTATGGAACAAAGAATGCTAGGTAACTGTTACAACAATAAAAGAAAAGAAGTATTCTTATAAACAGATGAAAACATTGTTGTAAAAGGAGAAAATCCTCTTTTCCCTCAATATTTTAAAAAGTTATAAACTTGAGGATGTTACTTAAAAATTTAACCCTTTCCCACATAAAGCACATCTGCAGCAGATGACACAGAAAATCTCTTTAAATGAAGGTATAATTACTTATTGCTTTTTAAAACATTGTGACAATAGGAGAATTGCTTGCTTTGAGCAATTTCTACTTTTGTCACAATGTTTTCAAAATACCTGTAGAAGCGTCAGAAAGTGTACATGTGGGAAAGGGTTTAGAATGTTACATTAGTAAACTCCCCACACCCTATAGTCCTGGGTATTATAATGAGAGGGGGCAGAGTTTACTTCTGTACCACATATCTTAACCCTTTCCCTCATAGATGCTTTCTGACGCCTCTGCAGCAGACAGATTTTAGAAAACATAGTGACAAAAGAAGAAATTGCCCAAAATGAGAATTCCTTTTGCCACAATGTTTTCCACTTTAAGTCACAAAGTTCAAAGTTCAAAGTCTTCTGCTGCAGAATTGTTGTATGAGGAAAACGGTTAAAAATTATGATTAGAACCTGTTTCGTCTGATTGTTTTGAGTGTTTTATAGGATAGAAACTCTATTAAGTTAGAAAATGAGATCTGTTTTAACAATTTGTTTCTGACCATTTGACTATTTCTTAATCCTTTCAACCAAATCTGGACCAGACGACAGTAAAAGTCCATATACCTGAAAAGGGTTTAAATAAGATTCCTTCATCCTTCCTCACAAAGAATAAATCTGCAACAGACAATATTGAAAATATCTTGGCAAAAATGTAGAAAATCTCAATAAATGTTCTTGAAATTATTGTGAAAAATGAAAGTGCTTATTATAGGCAAGTTGTCAAAAGTTGACTGATGCAGATGTGTCTGATTGTGAAGTTTAACTTTTTCTCGCAGACGACTTTGACCATATTTTGTTAAAAAAAGAAAATGAAATCTCAAATTGAATTAAAAGTGGAAAACGTTGTGGCAAAAGGAGAAATTACTTGTTTTGTCACTATGTTTTCAGAAAGACGTCTGCTGCAGAGGCGTCAGAAAGTGTCTATATTCGGTTTCAGTTTAAAACTGTTATGCAAACTTGCTCCATTTAAATACAATGAACACTGGGATTGTTAAATTTAATATTTATAACAAATGAGAAATGAAATGTGAAAATATGGAATTATATACATGTACAAAATTTCTCTTGATATAATGGAAAAAACCATTTTGTAATACAACCCTGTAAGATTAACCAGTTGATCATTATGAGGTGTTTTTTCTTTTTTCAAGAGAAACATTCTTTATCCTGCCTAAATTTTAAAAAAGATTACATTTTATTGGATTATTACTTCAAATTAACACTTTCCCACATACAGATGCTTTTTGATGCCTCTGTAGCAGTTTTAAAACACTTTGGCAAAAGGAGAAGTTCTTCCTAAAAAGCAATTTGTCTGTTTGCCTTAGTGTTTTAAACTATGATTAATTATTCAACTCTTTAATGTTGGAAGTTTTCACATTTTTGCCCAGACATTTTTGCTGCAAATTTGATGTAAGTGGGTTACAAGTGTAATTGTCCAACTTTTGAACCTATTTTTTAACCAAAATGGTTCCCTTATTTTACCCTTTCCCACAAACTAAATATGCAGCAGACCAAATCTCTTATCAATGAAAATTTATGTATCGAGTTGAAAACATTGTGGCAAATGTAGAAATTGCTCGATTTAATTTAAAAAAATTCTTCTGTCACAAGGTTTTCAAACGTCTACTGCTGCAGAGGCGTCAGAAAGTGTCTGTATGAGGTAAAGGGTTATTATTGAAAGACTGGTCGACACTGCCGGTGAGAACAGAATGCAAATTCTGGACAATTCAAGAGGTACAATTTTTAGAAGGTCCCCACAATTGCAGAGACAGTGAAAGAATAGATTAGGCAAAATTGCTGGCTAACCCTTTCCCTCATACGACTACAACAATCCTGCAGTAGACAACTTTGAATATATTTTGTCAACAAACAGAAAATCTCTTTAATCCCGTGTGTATATACCACATGACTTTTGACGTCATATTTGACCATTAGACCGCAATAATTTCTCTTGATAAGAATATAAATGCAGTGATAACTTTTTTATTTCTTCACACTTTTTAAGGAAACGCCGCTAACGTCCTATCTTCGGTTGTACAGGAGTTTGATTGGTGGTTTTGTTTTTTAAACACTTCGACAAACTTGTTTTCAAAATCCAGTTTTGAAAATTCCCCGGCTGTCGGCAATATTAATATAATTTAAGAAAATGTTCATCGAAGTGTTTGAAGAAACTAAACCACTAATGACACTCCATTGAAAAACCGGAGATAGGATTCTGTAAGCGGCGTAGACTGCGCCATGTTTGATGAAAGATGAAGAAATAAAAAAGTTACCTTTGTTTTTACTTTTAAACCAAAGTAAAATAGTTTTGTTCGCCGTAGCATTTGTGACGTAAAAGTCACACACTGTAACCTATGACTAAAAGTGGAAAACATTGTGGGAAAAGGAGTCTGTCACTATGTTTTCAAAAAGCCTTCTGCTGCAGAGGCATCAGAAAGCGTCTATATGAGGTAAAGCGTTAAAGAGCAATTAATATTGAAGATCTCTATAAATTACACAAAAGGAGAAAATTGCTCATCTTGAGCATTACCCCTACTTTTCATTTGTCACACTGTTTTCAAAAGTCGTCTGCTGATGAGGTGTCTCAAAGTGTCTGTTTGTTGTAAATCGTTAAAATAATATATCTTGAATGTTTACTTTATCCTTTCCCTCATACAAGATATATGCAGCAGATGACTTAGAAAACATCGGGTTTAAAATATGGTATACCTATATAATGAAAGTTTGATTATAAAATAGAGTTGAAAACATTATGGCAAAATGAGACATTGTTCATTTTTAGCAAATTTCTCCTTTCGACACAATTTTTTTTCAAAAGTTGTCAGCTGCAGAGGCGTCCGAAACACCTATGTTTGAGGAACAATACACAATAACATGTATACATTTAAAATAATGCTTGAAAAATATTTTGTAATGCTGCAATGGAATAGTTAAGAAATAAATTAATTATTTCTTTTTATGCTATTTTATGTTTTACCCTTGTCTGCATCTAAAACAACTTTTTATTAACCCTTTCCAACATACAGGCTTTTGCAGCTGACAACTTTGAAAACAATGTGATAAAAGAAAAAAATGCTCAAAACAAGCAATATCTCCTTTTGCCACAATGTTTTCAACTTTTTTCAGAAATTATACTTTCATTAATGTGAATTTTCCATGTTTTTGCTTAAAATGTTTACAAAGTCGTCTGCTGCAAATTTGTGGGAAGGGGTTAAAAGACGAAAATGGGTTTTGTTGCATTTTGCTTATTGTGGCAGGTGCATAATTGTAGGTTTCATGAAAAATAATTCTTATAAATATTGCATCACAGCAACATTAAACTTCTCCTCTCTCCTAACCCTTTCCCACATACAACAAACACAACTTTGAAAGGGTTTTAATATAATATGGAAAATCTTGGTTGGAAAAAGTTGAAAACATTGTGGCAAAAGGAGAAATTGCTCGTGTTGAGCATTTTCTCCTTTTGTCTCAGTGTTTTCAAAAGTTGTCTGCTGCAGATCGAGGCTTCAGAAACCTTCTATAGGTGGGAAAGGGTTAATGTTTTCAACTTTTTCCTAAGTAGATGACATACTATATGAGCCGATACTTCAACGATGGCTTCGCAAACAGTGTAGACCCAGATTAAATTGTGTCACAGCATACTGTGGTCAAGATCCACACCATTCACATATTATTTAGTTTGGGTTGTTAGAAACTTTCATCAACTTGTGTAGATTCCAATAAGACTGAGCAGACTGATTTGAACCTACACTGTTTAGAAATGGCATCTTGTATCTTTTCTCATTCCAATGGCCCCAATAATCAAGTAAATGATTTATTTAAGGAGATCAGATTGATTTTCTCAAAAATCACTATCAATTTTTACCCTTTTCCTCATATGACAATTCTGCAGCAGACAACATATTTGTCAAATATAGAAAATCACTATAATTGAATGGATAACCAATGACTAAAAGTGGCATGTGAGGTGTTAGAAAGCTTTTCTATTTTTTGACAAAATATGTTTAATGTCGTCTGCTGCAGAATTGTCGTATGAGGGAGAAGTTGAAAACTATATTAAATTTACTAACAAGATTCCCATGTGCACAAAAGGAGCAATTGCTCATTAGCGCCTATGTTTTCTACTATACTCAATAATTCAATTTCATTTCTGCCAGCAATTTCTCCTTTTGTCACAATTTATTAGTATAATATGTCTGCAAGCGGGTCGGAATGGGTTTAAGCTATGTTCCTAACAGTTTGTTTTTCAGCATAGTGTTATCCATGGCACTGAGAATTATATCGATTATGTCTTAAAAACAGATTTCCTGGAATCATTTCCAGAATGAGTAAGTGTTATCTACAATGCTTCAGCAGTAAAGGCTGCTATGTTATGTATGTGAAACAGCCATGGCTGGTTTCAGTTGGATAATATCTACACCGGTGTCCAGTCCAGCTCTATTTTCTCTAGGATCAGGGGAACCGCTCTCCACGTTGACCGGAACAGCTTTAGGAGGCGAGGGCTCGAACAAATCATGTGATGATTTAAGCATTAGTGATTGGTCAGATTCTGTCTTAATGTCATATGGTTGATTAGTTCTGTATGAATAGCTGCTCTCCTCTGGTCGAAGCATAGTGAAACACGATATATTGGAAAGTTCAGTCTTCATACCCGGCTCTGACTTAATATGTGAAGCATTTGTATCGACTTTAAAGTTCATTAAACTAGATAAGTTTGGGTTATTTTTAGCAACAGAGTTCAATTGTTCTTTGTCTTGCATGCTCGTCATGGGTTTCGCGTATAAGCTCTCCATTTGTCGATAGCCGGAGCTAATTGGAGTCTGAAGTTGTGATGCCAGGGCGCTGACTGGTAGTAGGGCGGGTGGGGGATTGTTGAGGGCGGCAAGAACTGCTGATCCATTGCTCTGATACATGTTGTTGTAGGATAGCATTGGCTTCATATCAGGCACTGAAATATAATGTCATATATGAGATAACTATGCTTGATTGAATGATAATAGGGATTTAACGCTGTTGTCAAATCACAATGGCCTGTTTAACCCTTTTCCCACATACAACAAATCTGTAGCAGACGACTTTGAAAACATTGTGGCAAATGTGCAACTGAGCTGCCGGGGCTTTGCTGTTTAATCCTTACCTGCAGCAGACAACTTTTGAAAATATCATTTCTTTTGCCACAATGTTGTCAACTCTTTTTCATAAATTAACTCTCGTTTATGGAGCATTTTGATATTACTTTTAATAACTTTTCAGTTACACTACGGCATTTTCTGGTCCATTTATTCTGAACCCAGCCAGTCAGTTGTAATGCTAACCCTGCAACCCTAAGAGGGCAGTCATTACTACCAGTTAAATTATTTAGTATGACCCAGGCCAGGGATAATAAGCTCAATGCTTTCTGTCCAGTCACCTTCATATTCTATGTTAATCAAACGTTTTATTATTGAATAGGATTGACAACATTGCCACAAAATTGCTCATTATGACCTGCTCAAACCAGTTTCTCCTTCTGTTTCAATGTGTTCAAAAAGTTATCATCTGCATATTCTACAAAATGCATCTGGAAAAGGGAATGGGTTTGTATTGCAACATGTACAAGGTAGGCCCTTAATGGAATTAAGCCACCCAGGCTCTAACCTCGATGTATGTTGCTTAACTCTGTGAAATATCCAATCACTCTACCAATGTCGGCTATGTCGCTATAAATTGTTTCGAGAGCATGAATAATATTTTGTTTGCTAAATTCTCATCTCATAATGTATTACTTACTCGACGTAATTGAGGAAACCTCAGTCCTCTGGCTAAGATCTAACAGTGAAGACCCGGTACCCGGCATATCACCATGTAAACTCTGACTCATATGACTACGCTGGGAACCCTGGATCTCCTTGGATGTTCCTTTCTTGCTGCTTGGTGTTCTGGGTTTTCTCTTTCTTGTCTGAATTCCGTCCTTCTTCATGGACATGGGTCTGTTGACCTGATTCATGGAAAATAATTAGGTTACCAGATGGATTGATTGATGGAAAATAATTAGGTTACCAGATGGATTGATTGATGGAAAATAATTTGGTTACCAGATGGATTGATTGATGGAAAATAATTAGGTTACCATATTAATTGATTCATGGAAAAATAATTAGGTTACCATATAAATTGATTCATGGAAAATAATGGATTGATTGATGGAAAATAATTAGGTTACCATATGGATTGATTGATGGAAAATAATTAGGTTACCATATAAATTGATTCATGGAAAATTACCTGATGTAGTTAAATGTACAACTAACAGGTATAACAGACTAGTTTAAATTATTGTATGTGGGAATTGGTTAACAATTAAAGTTTATACCTGATGTTGTTTGAAGTACAACACACAGGCATTACAGACCAGTTCATTTAAATTATTATATGTGGGAAAGGGTTAACAATTCAATTTTATACCTGATGTAGTTTGAAGTACAACCCACAGGCATTACAGACCAGTTCATTTAAATTATTATATGTGGGAAAGGGTTAAAGTTTATACCTGATGTAGTTTGAAGAACAACACACAGGCATTACAGACCAGTTCATTTAAATTATTGTATGTCACTGTGGGAAATGGTTAACAGTTAAAGTGTATACCTGATGTAGTTTGAAGTACAACACACAGGCATTAAAGACCAGTTCATTTAAATTATTATATGTGGGAAAGGGTTAACAGTTAAAGTTTATACCTGATGTAGTATAACTGACTGGTTCATTTAAATTATTGTATGTGGGAAAAGGTTAACAGTTAAAGTTTATACCTGATGTAGTTTGAAGTATAACAGACTAGTTCATTTAAATTATTGTATGTGGGAAAGGGTTAACAGTTAAAGTTTATACCTGATGTAGTTTGAAGTACAACCCACAGGCATTACAGACTGGTTCCCCCTCGCCATTTCTCCTCCATAGAGTTGTTGTTGTTGTATTACAATTGGCACACTGTAGACCCATACGTGATTTGTTGCTATTCTGTAATTGTACAAGATTTAAAATTATAATTATTATACAATCTATAATAAATGGGGATAATAGTTCTTTTATAAGATAATACGTTAAGGTAATTATGTAACCCTTTCCCTTTAGACGCTTTCTGACACCTCTGCAGCAGACGGCTTTTTGAAAACAGTGACAAAAGAAGAAACTGCTCAAAACAAGTAATTTCTCTTTATGCCACAATGTTTTTCACTTTTTGTCATAGGTTATCCATTCAATTATAGAGAGTTTCTATGTTTTGTTCAAAGTTGTCTGCTGCAGAATTGTCGTATGAAGGACTTTAAACTGTGGAACTTTCATATATTTTACAATTATATGAATTAATTCGTTCCTAAATGGAAGAGTTTTTCTTTTGCCACAATGTTTTCAAATCTATTTAATAATGAACATTCGTTTTTTTACAATTTTTCCGTAGTGTTTATATATATAGCTGACCGATGCTCATACTGGACAATTTATGTTTATTGCCACAATGTTTTCAACTCTATTCAATAAAGCATATATTTCTGAATATTTTTTATATTTTGCCAATATGTTTATTAAGTTGACCACTGAATATTTTTTATATTTTGCCAATATGTTTATTAAGTTGACCACTGAATATTTTATATATTCATCATACTTACTTTGTCATATTTGTTGTTGTCAAATTTCCTCATTTTTTCTTCTGGTTGTTCGTCCTATTGGATGAAACAAATATGAAAATAATATATAGTTATATATATGTAATTTATGTAACTGGTTCATAAATATTGAAGGAAGATAATAACAACACCAAGTGATATTACCATCACTAAAGGGAGATAATAACACCAAGTGATATTACCATCATTAAAGGGAGATAATAACGCCAAGTGATATTACCATCAATACTAGATGACCCTGGTAACAAATGACGCTTTGAAGATTCTCCTAAATGAGATGCCAAACAAGGCGTGTGGTAGTACCAAATGTATATTCGTTTTTCAAAAGTTTCCCTGAAAACAGCAGTTAAATTACCTTCAGCGTGAAGAGTTATACCTGAGTATGTTAAGAACTCGGTTTATTTTCGCCCTGTGCTACAGTTTTTGTGTATGTTATATAATTTATATATAGTTCATACATCTGATAGCATATTAGAAATGTAGTCCCAAAAGTGTTACTTCCATATCCATTGTTGTGTTCCCGGTAAGGAAATGCTTATTCTAGTAGCATGCTTGGGGCTCATTAGACACACACAGACGTTTTATAATGCCTCTGCAGCAGGCGACTCTTCAATTGTAGGATTCAAATGTCGTCTGTGTGAATTGATTGATTGGGGTTTAACGCCGTTTTAACCGTTTCTCAGTCATATCACGGCGGCCAGTTCACCTATTCATGCATTTCCTGGTTTTCGCACACCAGTACTTCCACACAATATACTTTCCAAGCAACTGGCTGCTTTTCCACATAGACTTAGCCCATTGGTGGAAGACGAATGACGGATGTCGCATTGACTTTTGGCAAACGTCAGAAAGAAAGTTGGCCGGGATTCGAACTCACAACCCCTGGATTGACAGCCCTCGTCAATACCGACTGAGCTACCGGGGCTTGAAGTTGTAGCGTAACGTACGTACCTCGGTGTCTGGTGATGATTTACCCTGGTATCTATTTAATCCGTTCATTTTATGATGGAGCCCGCACGCGTTACACAGGTAGTGGCCCGTTCCGTCACGTCGCCACATGGGCGTGGATATCGCCCCGCAGTTGACACATTCCCGACCCTCGGCGTAAAAATCCTCATCTGAAAGTAGAAGTGAGTTCAAATTGAATTCATTTATTTATTTTATTTTAATTGGAGTTGTTCCCCGTTTCAACATTATTTCAGTTATATCACGGCTTCCGTTCAATTATTCATGATTCCTGGGTAAATAAAACAGTACTAGGCTTATACATGTGCCTTGCCCAAGAGCATGACCACGCAGGGCCGCGACTGGGGATCGAACAAATGACATCTAATACATGTATTGGATTTTAGTATCTCAATTATTTACCTTATCAACCGATAACGACACACTGAACGATTCTGAACAGTCTGTAAACGTGAACCTTTCTCTCATATAGTCGCGAACCTTTCTCTCATATAGTCGCATGTGAATCAAAGGACTTTTAACCATTTCCCTCATAGGACAATTCTGCAGCAGACGACTTTGAACATATCTTGTCAAAATATAGAAAATCTCTATAATTGAATGGATAACCTATGACTAATTGTGGCAAAAGGAGAAATTAATCGTGTTGAGTAATTTCTTCTTTTGTCACTATGATTTCAAAAAGCCGTCTGCTGCGAAGGCGTCAGAAAGCATGTATATGAGGGTTAAACACATATAACATAATATGGAAACTCTACTAAAAAAGTTATTAAGGAAAGAAACGGGTTAAACAGATTGAGGAAAACGCTGGCATTGATAATGTTTTGAAAGTTCTTCTGCAAATGCGTTCGTAGGTTGGTATAAATCAATATAGTGTTTGGTCAAAAAAGAAGTTCATGGGAAGTTCAAACTTATTGCCAGTGTAGACTGCATGTAGATGAAATGTTGTGAACGCACAAGCTAGTCTTCCACCTTGTACACAATAGTTCTATGTATCTTTATATATGATATCGTTAGGGAATCATTAGAACGTCAATTCGCTAGACTCTCTACGCATATATATATATACATGTAAATGTATATCATTATGTATTTAACAGTGAAACTGAAACGGCTGAATTGGGTCACCTTCTTAAGTACTAACCGAACTGTTACTATAATGTCACGATCGCAATACGGCGCATCGTGCTTTTTGTTAGGCGGTCTTGAAGAAATGGTTTCATTTTATACTGTATGGAAGATGCCGATATATGCCATTTAATGACCCATGAAACTAATAAATCCCTTAAACTGAGCCCCAATAGTTCGTTCAACTTGTCACAGTACGTTAACGGATCATTTCGACACCATTTAAGCCTTAAATAAAAACTATAAATCCCCTTCATTGAACCCCACCATGTTGTACATGAAGAACTGTTGAAACCGAGATAAATTGTGACAACGCAAATAGTCCTACTGATAAGAAACAGTCAATGAAAAAGCCCCTATCTACTTTATATGGCAACATCGTGTTGATACGGCATATGGCGAGCTACCGTATTCTAACACTGTACACAGGGCTTCGATCGCATTTAACCCTGTCCCTACTGAAATACAGATTCAACGATTCTTTGGACAAATTTCTGCATATTTATGACTAAATATTCTATATACATTTATAATTGAGAAGTGATCAATGAAGCTAAAGATAGGACTGCACGAACGTGCATAATTATCTTGAACTACTAAGTTCGCAAATATAGTTTGCAGTTGAGCGTTTCGTGATCAGCCAAATCTCGTCTAACGTCACGCGTAGCGGCAAAAGTGCTAATTTGTCAACGTCTACCTGGATGGGAAAATCCTTAGCCGGTGTATATGTCTCTGGCCTGCTGAATTTCTGATTTTGGTGTCATGGAACATTTATATTCAATCCTTAACCACATTAAATCGCAATATGATGTCTCTGCCTCTTACGACGTTTGAAAACGGTATGACAAAATGTTTTCAACACCATTTAATTATTAATTTTGTATATTTGTTCTATACATTTGACTATGTGTCTTCAAAGTCGGTCCCTGCATGTGTGTTATGAGTTTGAAAGTTATTTATTGATGTTTTGAGATAGTATTTGTTATTTCTATTGTTAAACCTGTCCCACCGGCTGACGCATTTTGACGCAATAGCAGCAGACACCTTTTGAAAACATTGCGGCCAAAGGTGAAATTGGTAATGTTTTCAACTTTATTAACAGTTGAGCTCTCGTGGATATTTTCCAGGTTTTTCTCACTATGTTTTCAAAGTCGTCTGGTGTGTTGTATGTGGGAAAGGGTTAAACGCGTATCACCATTGTACACTAAGACTAATAAGGCTAATGTTGGTCTATAGCTTTTGCAAATGCAGGTTGAATTTTCAAATCGCGGCGTGCGTCAATTACATTTGTAACACAATATTATACAATATAATCATATGCATGGGCTTCATGCTGGGTTTTCCCCCTGATATTTAAGAAAGGAAACTAAAACAACAAGGAAGAGAATTCGAGAAAAGCTAATTCAAATAGAATAATAACGATCCATGAGAAACTCGGCTCTCAGGATTAGCCAGAAGCGAAAGATCAGTAAATGATTCAAACACTGACAGTTCTTCCCTGAGATCAGTAAATGATTCAAACACTGACAGGTCTTCCCTGAGATCAGTAAATGATTCAAACACTGACAGGTCTTCCCTGCTCTAAGTCAATAACCCGATAAGTAAATGATTCAAACACTGACGGGTCTTCACCGCTCTAATTATCCAGAAGCGAAAGATCAGTAAATGATTCAAACACTGACAGGTCTTCACCGCTCTAGTTATCCAGAAGCGAAAGATCAGTAAATGATTCAAACACTGACAGGTCTTCACCGCTCTATCAGTAAATGATTCAAACACTGACAGGTCTTCACCGCTCTAAGTCAATAACCCGATCAGTAAATGATTCAAACACTGACAGGTCTTCACCGCTCTAAGTCAATAACCCGATCAGTAAATGATTCAAACACTGACAGGTCTTCACCGCTCTAAGTCAATAACCCGATCAGTAAATGATTCAAACACT
>JAUELF010241673.1:0-12539 GCA_031471495.1 Clinocardium nuttallii | reverse complement strand
TATAAGCCTAGGAAGTAAACTTTATACATCAAAATGATTGAAAACATAAAATTAGATGAGATATTGACAATACAAATCTCTGCGTTTTTAAATGTACTGAGTATATATGTAAAATCAACGTCTGAGTTCATGTCTAGATTCCGAAAATGTCCTATGTTGCATATATCATGAAAAATGCACACGCTAGACTATTCAAACATTGAAGAGTCAGAACAGCCTTTACATTCGCACAGTCTAGTCAAGAGCTAAACCTATCATACACCACTTGCGCTGTATTGTAATGTAAAATCACTGATTGGCTGTGTGGATTCATTTCAGAATGCCGATATGAAACTACACTGTTAACCAAGACTAACTTTGACCAAAACTAATGTAGTAGGAAATAACTGAATATTAATAAGAAATGAAAACAAGACAGTTATAACGTAGGTTAAAGTCTGCAGTAAATGAACAGATATTTGAAATGCCAAAAGGAAAACGACCAAACAAACCAATCAAAGTATCCAACTCAATGAACACGAAATTCCAATGAATAATATGTTTGTTTGTCGATCCTTTCCCTGATATAGAGGTCGGTTCATACCTTGGTTGCAAACTGCTTTTAAAACAATACGCCCAAAACGAGCAGCATCCCATTGTCCTGAAATGTATTCTTCCAACTGAGGATGTCATGAAATAGATCCGTGATGCCTGTTATATCGGGTAAATATTTATCAATTTTAGAAAGCGGATAAAAAAGATTTGGAAGGGGAATGCTGACGTGTACCTGAGATCAGACATAGCTGGCGAGAGAAAAAAATTGATCTAGAGTTTCATCATATTGAATCTATGTCTCTTAAAATAAAACTGAACAAAAAGAAATGGCGATACATTGGTGCTTAAACTAGCCTGCCATATCAAATGACACTTTTCAAATTCACATAAGGTAATTGTAGCTGCAAATATGAACGCTATACATTGATAAGTTATCTGCACAATAAATAACATTATTGATACACCTTTTTGGAGCACTTTTTATATAAAAGCTAACTCCCAGGTTATGAAATAGGAAATCATTTACTCTTTTATGCTATTGGTCTGGGGCTTTAACCCCTGGTCATAGTTATATAACCATTTTTTCGGAGTTGGCAACTTGCCAATTGCTTGTTAGCACCGATTAACGCAGGGTGAGACTGCGCGAGAAAAATAGTTCATCCAACAAATCTGTATTAAAAAGGATAAAATTTGCCCAAAAAGGATCATTATAAGGTTGTTGGAACATCAGTGAAAAACTTAAGACGTGAGTACTCCACTATAAGTTTAACAAATGCTTTAAAATTAATGCGCCGAGGGGTCAACTATGGAAGCTTATTAAAATTCGCGAAGTGAAACGGGGAATAACAAATAAGTCGCGTGAAAATGCAATGGTGGATTCACCTGGGGGCCCATAGGGCCCTTGCGACGAAACATATAAATGTGTATACTTGTGATATCTTGCACTCAGGTAAGCGTTATAGGGCTCCTACTTTACGAATGCCAGTTTCATAATATCTACTATGTTTTTTTGAAAACTAACTGTTACAACAGCTACTACAATTTTGAAAGATGAGCATGAGGATGTAAGTAAAATAATTGTTGGCCAACAGTTATACCATTGTAACACACAAGGGTACAGTTGTGAGTAAAGATACAATAACATACTGTTTGTTAACGATCAGGTTATGATTTGCGGTATTTGAATGATGATTGAATCAACTAGGCGAATCTTCTGTCGAAATTTGCGAAGACCGTCCTAATTCGAATTTCATACGGAAACATATTAAATCAAAAGGAAGTAAACTATTTAATTTAAAAAAGACCTTGGCCTTTAACCGTAAGTAGCATCGTATCAGTAATCATTTTAACACATTGTCTACAAATAAGCAACAAGTCATGATGGTTTATCCGAAAACTTATTAAAATGTGCTAAACCTACAATAAGAGATATAGAACTTCAGAATAACTTTCTAACACTTACGATAGTCTGCAGATCACTTGATTTACAGCTTAAGTTCTATTGAGACCGTAATACTTAAGTTGTGCGGGTATTTGTAGCATGCGTATTTTTTAAGAACAACTATTTTAGAGAATAAACACATATTTTTAATTGTAATCAATAAATTGTAGTGGCAAGTGTATTGGCTGCAAAGGTCCGTTATAACTAACATGACATACTAACACATTTTGTGACACCCCGACCTGGGGAGCAAACCGACTGCCTACAACGTAACGTTTGACTAGCAAATCAGCGACCTATGTTACCATAGTATCGAAATCACACAATTTAACACACTCTCATGTAGACAGCATTGTGGGTTCAGCCTGTATGACCTATCCCCCAAATTAAGTGTCCAAGCGTTAGACAGCTCTGGACCTTCCCTCTAAACATAGAGGTGGAGGGGGATCCCCCCGTTACACATAGGTAGGCCCCTAAACTACATGTATTAATACGACACTAATTAACCTGTAGCGTATGAGCGTGTCAGGTTAGTGTAAAGGCCAGAACCCGCAAAAAGCCTTCTGTATCCCCAGATCCGCCACAGTAACTATCCAACTTTATTTTGCCACGCCACAAAATGTTATTTTTCTCCTACTGACCGGCAGGGTACCGATTGTCATTATCTTTTAAATATATGTTTAAGGCTGCTTTACAATGTTTTAGAAGAATGTTGTTTCTTAAATTTAACAGGTGGGTCCCATCAGTCCTGTACAGACTAGCCTCGTCTACCTTTATATAACTGTCTATAGATTACTGTCCCACCTCAGTGTAACACGAATGATTTAAAGGTTGCATTAACCCTTTTCCTCTTTTTGTCAATCTGGTAGCACGAACCGATAGGAGCAAAATGCCAATATCTCCTAGAGAACAGTATGACTATATGATCGCTCGATCCAGTGGATAAAAAGAACTTGTGGACACTAATGTCTTTTGAAAAGGTTATCGAGCGTCGAATTAAGAGCCTCAAGTCTCATACCCTTTCCCCCACCCACTTGATTGTAACCTCTGGTAAGCCCAAATGCTGGCCAAACGTCAGTCTTGGCGCCATGCAAACCCAGTAAATAATGGACAAATGTACCCACCACAACCTCTGCATTCCTGGAAAACTACAATTGTATTAATTTGTACCTCTGGTAAGCCCAAATGCTGGCCAAACGTCAGTCTTGGCGCCATGCAAACCCAGTACATAATGGACGAATGTACCCACCACAACCTCTGCAGTCTTATGTTTTTAGTATATGCATTTGCTTTCCGCATGCTTGCTGCCATGATTCTACTTTGCTCTGTTCCTAAATTTACTTATTGTGTAGCACCACCTATTCTGAAACTATGATTTGAAGTGTCCGATTGTTTGGGTGAATTGTAGGGCTTTAGACATTATGGCTTTGAATTGTCAATCTGGTGAGCGATTTCCTTTTTAAGTGTATAAATAGGTTCGCGTGTTCTGTTTTAGGCGAATATTATAGTACTCGTTCATGCATAGAGCTAGGCAGTATGACTTGTCGTTTGTTGGAATATAGAGGGCGACAGATCTTCCGCACTGGTCAGTTTTTGACTATCTTACTTTTAGGTTTATCTCTTTCTCAGACAACCTAATGTCTGAATATTTAATAACCTTTCGGTCCTGTGACCTATTGTTGGCCTCTGTAAATTCCCCAATCCTTAACAGACCAAAGCATGCAGTGTGAAAGCAGCCCGAAATAAAGATTGTTTACAGACAAATACTTGCTAGGCTTGCTAACATCTTATGTAATTTGGTTAAGGAAATCGGCGATCTTGCCTCCATGTTGCTGCCCTTAGTTCGTCTTGCCCCCTCCAATGACTTAACTACAAGAAATGATTGTGTTGTACCATCTAATTGTTGTAGCTTATGCGCACATGAGATATCCGATATGTAAGTCGATATTGTTGAAGCATCTATATTCTGGTAGGCTAGATACACGATGAAATGTAACAAGTCTTGATTTGACCTGTGTTAATTTACATACATGAATCACATATTTTATACAAAATTTACCTCACCATAAAATATATACAATATATCAACACATACAGTCACATGAAATGAGCTATTTACAAACATACAATAATTTGGTAACAGTGTGTGGAATGAGACATTGCACTATCTATGTAATGTATGTTATTACACAGTGCGTCCAACCCTGTACTGCTATACGATCTTCCCATATGCGTCAAGGTAGCTAATTTACCGGGGTAAAGAGGGATTACTCCCAAGGTAATTCATCTACCAAACAAAGCTGACCTACCTTCGTATGCTACGTTTACACTATGTTCCCAGCGGCCGCGGCAGCCCCGTTTGCCCGAAACGTAGTGCACCGTGGGACTTTGGCCATTATTTCCTATGTATCCAAGTCATGTTACGTCTTGGCACGTTTTCTCACGGTTTATCATATATGGGCTGTTGTAGGAAACGGGGCCGAGTCCCGGAGGCTCCAAGGCGCACTACGGTTCGGCCCGCGGTCTACCACGGAAGTCAGAACGTTCTGATGGGGTCCCTCATGTTTCTCACGTTATGATCAAGGTCTGTCAAGGCTTTCTACGGATAAAACGGAAGCTGGGCGGTCTATGAGCACGTTTGTGCCCACGGTATAAAAAGAAGGCCTCCAAAGCAATGGCAATCATTGTATCCTGAGATTTCGACGAGACAACATCATGAATGCCAAACCTGAAAAAGAGTTTGTGTGTGCAGGTCTGCTGGGTGCATACATCCAGTCCTTGCGTCAGGAAAAAGAAGGCAGTTGCAGAGATGGAATGCGATAGTTCAGCAGTCAGGAAGGAGACGAAAAGGGTGGATGACCATGTGAGAACTATTGTGTATTTGATACCTGTTGCCAATCAGTCGGTAATATGATACCAATGCCTGAAAGGCCACACCCTTTGAGTAGTACTTTATACACAGGTCCCGCCTACTTGACATGTATAATGCATGCTCGCCACTTGTCATAGTTAGTTGTCATATGCTATTCATTTCGCTTTTTTATAGTATTTTGTTATATACCGTAGTCTCATGGAATAAAGATAGCCACCCTGTATGAATGTTTTATGTGTTATATTCTCCCTACACAACAGGACCACGAATAGTTATCGGAAGGCAGAAGGCAGCAGCTGGGCCACTACTTAACCGTTCTCACCAGAGAGCTCCACACCGAAGATGTCAACGCCTTCCAGACCTACCCGAGGATGCCTTCAGGGTTCTTCAACGAGATCCCGGAAAGCGTAGCCTAACATCAGCCATCGAAAGACAAGCCACGAAGGTCCGCTCTGCCTTACTGCCTGGACTGAAGCTATCAGTGACTTTGAGACATCTGGCCACTGGCGACAATTACTCTCCTATGTGTTACGGTGCAGTTAAGCAGCCATCTGCCATCCATAAGATGCCAGCAATGTGGAAGCCTACAAGGACGAAGTGTTCGCTCCGTCCACAGTCTGTCTTTCGACGCTGCGTCCTTGTAATCAGCCAGCGCCTTGGAGTACAGCGTGGGATTCCGCTGGATGAAGTCAGTTATGAGCTTCTTCTCATCCTCCGATAAGTTGGTGACGACCCTGGAGACTGTCCACCTCCTAGCAGGTCGTCCCATTAGCGCAAGAAGGTTGTAACTCACTATTTTCACAAAAATAACTTTTTTGCAGAATATTAATTTATATCCATATATACACATCATATTGTGTGTTCACACAAGCACATTTGAACCTTTTCCCATAGACAGGCTCTGATAGAAAATGACACTTGTTTATATAGAATTTGTGACATCATTGGACCTCGAATAGAGGAAAATCGCTCTTTTCTCAACATGCCGGCAACCTCTTTCCATGTTGTTTAATTTATATCTACATGATTTAGTGGTTCATTGACTGGGAATTCTTGGTAACAATCCACAAATCTCTTGTGGGCTTCGAATGAGATTCCCCCCTGAAAGAGTTAATCTCATCAAAACAGCTTTCAATATACTTTGGTGTTCCCTACTTTACAATTCTTTCATGAATCCAAATGGATTTGACATGAAGCATTTATACACATGCGCAGTAGACACATTTAAAAAACATTATGAGGTCGTCTGTTGCAAATTTGTAGTATGAGGCAAGACCTTATAAACACCATTAATTATATTTCTTAGTTTTTCGTAGTGTTGACTTCGCACCTGAAAGGAACTAGACTGGGCTTAGTTGGGTTATGATTGATTGCAATTCAAAATCTGTCTTTCCATATGGTGAAGTGAGTTGAGATAGTGTGATCAAATTTCTGTCTTCTGGTCCAGTTAGAAAAGTCTGCAGGATTTTATCCTTTTCTATTAATTCCCAATGATGGTTGTTCATGTTGAACAAAGAAAGTATGAGTCTTCTTTCATTACAGGTAGATTGTTGTCTTTCTCTAACCGGTTTGATGTCACAAAATGAATCAAGGAAGGTAATTTCTCCATCAGGATTTGTTTGCATAGTCAGACTTTTTCCCTTGCTCAGTTCAGTTGGAAAATAGAATTTCCTTTGTTTTGGTCCATACTTAATATTGGTTCGTCTTACTTGGATTCATCTGTGCTGCTCATCAGGATGTGCATCGAGTATGATATCCTGTAACTTCAAGAACCATCTTTAGAATCAACATATTCATTCACATGCAGGACTGGATCTGGTCAGAGGAAATACAGAAACTGAGAGACCTTTAGCACTGTGGTTTGACATATATATTTTACATCTCACAAGATATAATCTTGTGTTGTTCTCGACTTCCACATAATTTACTTCATACCCGAATGGTTCTTACATACTTTCGACCAATGACACGCCCCCGGACAAAGCCGATTTAACTAGCCTGTCTATTACCAACAAATATGTCCTGTCGGGCCCATCTCCCCCCACCTTTGAATGCCTTGCGATATTGCTCTTTCTTTCCATTTGTAGCTGGCTTGGGATTCACAGAGTCTGTACCATGGGATGCCAACCCACAAAACAAACTGTTTTAGTCTGTCCTACGTGTCATCTGACTGTTCATTGTCACCACATTATTTCTTGGTTGTAATCTAGACGTTCATGTGAGTCATTGGTAAACTAGAAACCACTAGTATACTATTTTGAAAAAACAGATATACTGCTGAACATAATAATCCTCAGTCTAAGAGTAATTAGGACCAAGCTAATCATAAGTTATTTTGGGGTTAGACTCAATTTCTTAGTAATATAGATTTACCCATTATGAGATCAGAATATATCAAAATGTCATTGGAAAAGTACTCTTGATTTTCATACCTATCATCCCAAGTAACCATCATCTATTTTATCTTTTGCTCCCACATTATGAAATGTAGGAATGATACTTATTATATAGGTATCTTAGACTAGGGTGACACTAAGGAATCATTTTTGTCGTTTGACTGTCTGTCTGTATGACTTATTAATAGGATACATAGTCATGTGTCCCCTAACTCTTGCCTGAACCTTAGGATACTGAGAGGAAAGAATAAAATGTTAGAGAAATCTAAATAATGTGTAAATATATAAACTATAAAGTAATTGTAATATAAGCGATACAGATACAATGAGATTTTTTCATTAGATTTATCAAAAAAGTGTCAACTGACTTAATAGAAACACCTTAAGATAAAAACCCATTTGCCTGAAAGCCGTTTTTTCATACAGTTTTGAAACATAAAAGATCTTTAAAGCAAGAAATAAAACTAAATACGGAAAATAATAATTTTGAAACGGTAAAAACATTGGTAGAAAAAAAAAATGGTTCATTGAGCAATCTTCCTTGAGCAGATTTGTCAAAAGTTGTCTGTTTCAAGGAAAGTGATTCATTTTTACAATTTAAATTGATAAGTTCACACTTATGCATATTTGTTATGATTTTCTTTCAATGTAGAAAAGAAAATATATAAGTTACAACCTTCTTGCACTAAAAATAAAATAAAAAATGACGTTATTTGAGTGCAAGAAGGTTGTAACTGGACAAATCGCTAAAACTCATTTGTATGAAATTATTTTTCAATGTAAGAGTTATAAAGCTTCCTGAAATGTATTTTTAAAACAAATATCAAAAGGATGTAATTTGTTATGTTTCATCTTCAAAATAGGATAGTTTTTTGCTTCTCCTGTAAAAAAGTGAAAAACAGAGTTACAACCTTCTTGCACTAAAGGGACGATATGTGGAAAAACAACCAGGTGCTTGAAAAGAAAAGTTTTGGGTACTTGTGTGAAAAGCCAGAAAACACATGAGTAGTTGAATTCGTCGCCG
Organism: Clinocardium nuttallii; assembly: GCA_031471495.1. Taxonomy (NCBI): domain Eukaryota; kingdom Metazoa; phylum Mollusca; class Bivalvia; order Cardiida; family Cardiidae; genus Clinocardium; species Clinocardium nuttallii. The sequence continues at coordinate 4,272 of JAUELF010241673.1, read as the reverse complement.
TCATACGACTTAAAATGTGTTGAAAACGGTGTTAAACCCCAATCAATCTAATCAAAACGGATTATTCATTCTTTTGTTAAGATTTCTGTTTCAGGTTCTTCTAGGTTTGCTTTACGAATATTAAGGTTTTGGGAGCTGTAGAAACGCCTGTTCGTTTGAATGGCCTTTCCTGCCTGACTTGCCACATCTATCGATTGCCGAAGGGACGTATATCTTCCCTCGGGCTCATTTATTTCGCTTAATACACAGCTTCCGCTTACGAGAACATATACACTTTTATTCATAAACAAACAATATTTTTATGCAGTTAAAACAAGGTGTCGACCGAGCTTGTAAGAAATCACACAAATACTTATCTAAACAGTTATATGGTGTACAATATTACAAAAGAGACAAATACTAAATGTTGACAAATATCTTTCTGAGTAAATACAGCTAACCGATTTTCAGTGTATCTATCTAGAGCTTTCTGATATATGTAAACAATTTACTTTTAATTGATGAAAGATGAAATTGATGCTATTATTGATTTTTCTTGGTCTTTCCAACAGCATATTTGCGGAATATTTTTCTTCAATGGCTCAGCTACGAAAATTACTAGAATATGTCAGAAAATCCGAGGTGACGTCATACATAGATGACGTCATTAGGTTCCAGAAATCGCGACTGAATTATCTCAAGCTAATGCAAGAGGGCCTCGGAGATCTCCAAGATGTGACAAAGGAACTGCCTGATGAACTCGAACACCCACTGGACGCGTTTAGATATGCGAAGAATGCAGATTACGTGCATTCAATAGTAAACATAATCGAGGTTGTAAAAGACAACTTGGAATTCAACAAAACGGTGGTACATGAGTACATGACTCGTTTACCAACATCGATAGATTTGGAGGGATCCGCCGTGGGTATGTAAAACTTCTTTTTATATTCATCTTTTTTTCATTTGGTAGATTGATACATTCATCATTCATTTGTTCAATCGTTTAATCGTATGTTTGCTCATTCATTTAGTCATTCGTTCGTTTCTCTTCTTTACTAGTTTGTTTAGGCATTTAGTTCACCGAGCATACGGTGATCAGGATCAGCTAATCTGATCACCGTGTAACCGGAGTCAACATTTTTTATAAACCACTTGGCCTATTTCAACCAAACAGAAATCTTCCTTTTGCGGTATTCATTAAGACATATGCAACGATTTTAATACATGTAGAACTATAATGTTCTTCTTACCTGAAGCTGCTTCTCTGATTCCAACATAGGTTTGCAGAAATGTTCCTGAGATGACAATCCTTAAAATATGTTCAATTTATGTTGATATCTTTTAATACATATAAGATGAGTAGACATTTCAAGTCCTTGTTTATTTATTAACATGATGTTACGTAGACAGAACTGTTGATCTTATATTGCAGATTCACTTAAAATGACAAAGTGTTAAGTTGCAAATAATATGAATGGTATTATTGATCTTGTATTGCAAGGCATTTTATCAGGCGAGCGATCTAGAGCACCACGGACTTTTTATTTCTTCATTTGTTCATCCATCCATGCACTCATTGAATAATTTGTCCATTTATTTATATATTTAATTGTATTTGTTTTTCCACATATTTGTCTAATATCGACTGACCCTGATAAAGATTCGTATGCCATTGTTTGAATATAATAAGGAGACATGTTATTCTTTGAAAGTTTCTTTCTCTCTTCAAATCTTAGTTCTTTCATTCAAGGTGTTTAGGATATCTTCAAGTATAACATATTAATACCACTTACATCGTTTGATTTTATTTCAAATATTCTCGTCAAGAACTGATTGAAATGAATTTTAAAACGCAAAAACACAACGAGTATTTTCATGCCAAAAGTCTACAATAACATAATATAAATGTTGGTATAGGTGATGTCTAATGCTTGCATATTACAATGACATTGAAGTATGTTGTTTTACAGCTATCATTACCATTCAAGAAGTACATCTACTACCGCTTCAGGACATCGCTGATGGGATATTAAAGGGTCACAAGGCAACACGTTTCACTGCACAAGAACTTATTGATATAGCTTACGCTGCCCCTAAGGCGAAGTTATGGGCCATTGATGATCATTGGTATACCTCCATTCGTGGGTTGGAGTTCCTTAAAATAGCATTGGTGCGTGCCAACCCTTCTGATGCGTATAGTGTATACAAAACGTTTGCCTATCTAGTTGGTATTTTAGAGTGTACGTGTACGACATATTATCATGAATTTGTTAGCAAAATATTGGATTTGAATCCCGAATTGGACATTCCTAATATATGCGCCAATATAACAACATCACCCTGTTACAACTTACATCCGGATTCGCGGACGTATGAAAAAAATGCACTATTTAAGGCTATGTGCCGTGGAGAAAAAACTGCTCCGGTCCAGTTCGACCAACCATTTCATTCTGTACCTGCAAACAAGTTAAAATGTCGATTGGTTCATAATAACGACCCTCGACTGATATTGTCCCCAGAGAAAATTGAGGAACTTAACCATTTCAATCCTCAAATAACTATCATCCACGATTTGATTGACGAACGATATGTCCAGTTTTTCAAAACTGAGGCGACTGATAAGTTAAAGCGTGGTACAACAAATCTAAAAACAGGCAAAGTAAGAAACTACCATAAAGTAAGTCAACAGTACCTTCTTCCGAAGGAATACCGACGATCAAAAATGAAACATTTGCGAAAAAGAATATCTGCTCTGACTCAGTTGAGATTAAATAGTTTTGAAGACGTTTTGGTTGTTAACTACGCTTGTGGTGGGATATACGCTGTTCATACCGACGTTTTCACTCCAAGTATGATAAAGAATTACACAAACGGAATGAGTAACCGCCTTGTAACAATAGTTATCTATCTGAACGAGGTGAATGACGGTGGAGAGACGGTGTTTCCGTACATGGGAATCCGTATGGCCCCGATTAAATACGCGGCCTTGATGTTCTTTAATATGTACCGGAGTTTGGATGTGAACTTCCTTGCGTCCCACAGTTCGTGTCCTGTAATACACGGTGAGAAATGGATCGCTAACCAGTGGATTATTAACCATGGTCAGGAATTGACATACCCTTGTTTGTTGGATAAAACTCTTTAACATGTTCACCACTTGAAGGCGCAGCAGTTGGAGTTCGAGAACACCATACAAATAGGAGACCTGGTTCATATCGTGCAGTAATTTTGCCTTGGTCACATCAAGCCCCGTATTCTCAGTCGATAGCGACGCGGGCTGTCAACCCAGGGATTCTGAGTTCGAACCCTATCGGCCAACTATCTTTTCGGCGCATGAAAAAAAAAGTCAATGCAAAGAGCGACATTTGTCTTCCACAAAAGGCTTACGCCGGTTTATATTCGAAAGCCGTCAATTGCTTGGAAAGACTGTTATATGACTGAAAGACTGTTATATGACTGAAAGACTGTTATGACTGTTATATGACTGAAAGACTGTTATATGACTGAAAGACTGTTGAATACAGCCTTTATTCACAATCAATAATTCAATCAAACCCTTTTGTCACACCCTTTTCGTTTCATTTATAAATATCATTATAAACTCTTGCATTGATCAATTCAAAGTCATTTTAAAAACATCCCGTACCCAAGGGGGATTGCTCAAAACAGCATATTCCCTATTTTTTATTTGTTTTCAGCTGTTTATCAAATTTATGATATGCTTCATTCAGCAGGCCCCTTTACAGAGAAGACAAGTTTAAACTGAGCATATATCAAGTAATGGTTTACCCATTTGTTAAAAACATAGATTATAGTAATACATATTGACTTTCTGTTTAAACATTTCTTTTCTTATCATTACCAAAGCCGTATGTAATAAATGAACAAGGGGGTATTTATGTCAATGCTGGGGCACAGGGAGAGGGGTCCGAACCTTGGACCTCTCGTTTTCAGGGCGCGTACTCAACCAATAGAGCTAACAGGGCCGCATACATGGTGTCTCTCAAATTATGAACAAGTTAAAACCGCAGCACTAAAGGTGTAGAACGTTTTCAAGAATGCGACCAAACATATGGTGCAAGTTCGAACTGGTGTCAGATATAAATCCATCCAGAAGTCGGTTCGGGCAAGTTTGTGTATAGATAAGATAAGATAAGATAAGAAAGTGTTTATTAAAGTGACATGTGTGACACATATTATGATTAACAGTATTAAAAACAAAAATGATCACACCCGGCCCTTTGGGCCTATAAGTCACCTATATGTGTGTACGTATATACATATTTACAT
>JAUELF010241662.1:0-12540 GCA_031471495.1 Clinocardium nuttallii | reverse complement strand
GATCATGAATAACTAAATTTAATTGCGCGCTAAATGACCTTAGCTGTCGATGCGCCATAAAACAATATACATTCATTCTTAATAATATATTATACAATGCCCTGTTTGATACATAATTAAAACTACTCCATAACACTTGTTATAGCCGTCTGCTACCACGAGACAAACGTCGTCTGATTCAGTTAAAGTGTTAATCAATGGGTGCCCAGGTGGATATTGTTGCATCTCCATTTCTCCGCGAATAAAGATGTGCAGGAGAAAAACTAGTTAACCCTTTCCCACATTCTGCAGCAGACGACTTTGAAAAAAATATTGGCAAAAATGTGAAATATCTCCATAAATAAGAGTTTAATCATTAAATAGAGTTGAAAACATTGCGGTAAGGGGAAATTGCTCATCGTGGGTTATTTCCTCTTTTTCCCCAAATGTGTTCAAAAGTCGGCTGCTGCAACTGCGTCGGAATGCGTCTGCCAGTGGGAAAGGAATAAGCGACTTTTCTCATTTCAGCTCATTAGTACGAACATCTGTTAATTGTGTTACTCTGAAACTGCTGGTCCGATTTCAAAGTAATCTCAAGGAAATGTAAATTAACCTTTTTCCTCATACGACAATTTTACAGCAGACGACTTCGAACATATTTTGTCAAAAAATAGAAAATCGCTATAATTGACTGGATAACCTATGACTAAAAGTAGAAAACATTGTGGCAAAAGGAGAAATTGCTCGTTTTGAGCAATTTCTTCTTTTATCACTATGCTTTCAAAAGGCCGTCTGCTGCAGAGGCGTCAAAAAGCGTCTATATGAAGGAAATTGTTAAAGCAAAATATATAAGCAACATATGGCCAGAATTGCCACCTAGTTAGCTCAGATGAACATGAGGTAAGTTAATGTGATCGCCAATTCGTTCAATTCATCATCAACTAGTTTTAAAACATGGTAGGCATCTTGGGATATTTTTGCAGCAAATCAAATGTCTATGTGGTTGAAAATGAATTTCATCTACTTTTCGATTTTCCATTTTATGAAAATCGGAGATAGTTCTATCCAAAAAATATTGGCTACGCACTAGAAACATGGATTTTTTAAAATGCTTTATTTTCATTTAATGAAGCTCTTAAGCCTTTAAAACGATAGTTATAAGTAAAAGATTTACAATATTATCCGAATGTATTCATTTTTCTTGTTAGTTCATGTTTATATATTCATCAAATTATTATTATATGTTTATAAATAGTAATGTTATATATGCTTGTATATGGGCCTGAGGTCTAAGAACGTGATTAACGAACTGAATTGAATGTACGTGTGAACACTCTAGAGGCCACAAGTTTCATAAAATAAAAGTCAAAATTTTCTTAAGTACATGTATGTTTGTCTAGATAATATATAGGCTTATTTCGTACATGTCAACAGGCCGAATTTGTGAATTGTCTCTTAGACACTCTAGATGTTATATTTTAACATTTTCCCTCATATAGACGCTTTCTGACGCCTCTGCAGCAGACGGCGTTTTGAAAACATAGTGACAAAAGGAGAAATTGCTCAGAACGAGCAGTTTTTCCTTTTGTCATAATGTTTTCCACTTTTAGTCATAGGTTATCCATTCAATTATAGAGATTTTCTAATTTTTGATAAAATATGTTCAAAGTCGTCTGCTGCAGAATTCTCGTATGAGGGAAAGGGTTAAACTTGAGCAAAATGAAACTTTGTAAGAAAATCTTTCTTCCTGATATTTAGGTTAACCATTTCCTACCTGCAGGCACATCTGCAGCAGACGACTTTTGACAATATTGTGGCGGAAGAATAAATTACTCATGATGAGCAATTTCTCATTCGACACAATGTCATCCATTAACTTGTTGAGGATGCATGAAAGTCACTCGTTCATCAAAATAGCTCACTATGAAATAATATGTTTGCAGGTAATCAATAACTTGGAATCCAGAAAAAAATGTTTTCGACAAGCTAACCGAAAGGTAGTTTTCTTTTAACGCTACACAATTCTTAAAAGACAGAAGACTTCAAGTATCAACATGTTAGTGCATGACATGTTATTTGCGGACACAGTTGTGATCGATTGGTGCATTGTGGGTAAAAACTTTTAGTCTATGTACCATCCATAGTTTTCTTAAATTACTCAACGTTAAATGTGAAAATCGAAGTGCATTGTGTGTTATGCGCGGGAAGCATCTAGCTTGATTGATGCATTCCGGGTAATTACTTCTATTCTGCAGGCTGTTCAACGACATACGGCTATATTTGAGCTGCACCATGCCATAAGGTATCCTGTGGGGTTTCCGGTCGGTAATCTTAAAGATGCTGAACTCCAGACAATAGATAGTAAAACTGTTCAAATGTTGTCTTGAAATATATAAGATAAAATTAAAGAAATAATTTCACTTACCAGAACTATTCATCGTGTATGCTTCAGTTTTTACTGGGTAGACATACCCAGGAAACTAACAAAACAAAAAAAAACATTTTCATTGGCTTCAATTGACTGTTTTTGAACATTTACAACCAAAATAGTTTTAAACTATTTATTATTTACTCTGTTCTAAGCAATATTTGAAAAAGATTCAACATTTAAAAACAGTTTATCTCCATCTGGAACGGTTCAGCACCTTTAAAGGTACAGTTGACTCGCGATAGCCCTAACACTTTCCTGGAGCGAATATGTCTGTTGAAAACACCGTAACAGCAGTTCTGCGTGTTCGTACGAGCAATCGGAACTGCTGCTGTGCTGGTTTCTTGATCAAATGTTATCACCGACTTGTTTTTCACAAGAAACACTTAAAAGTATACTAGCGCTTCAAAGGTACAGAAACCAATATATACCTTATTATAGGAAGTAGAGTATATATGCAGAGCTCTTGATAAGGGCTTTTGTCATGATCTAAAATCCAAATATGACATCCAATCAAAGAATCGTCTCACTGAGACCATTTTGTTGAGTAGCCACCATACAGGAATTGGTTGAGTAATAAGAGAAAAATAATGGGGAAAAGACCTGTTTACTCCCTATTATATAGTCCTCTGTATATGTATAAATGGCAATTAAAAACAAATTTGAAGTTGTAAAGACCCCGATATCATGATGTCTAACTGTTTGTTACTACTTCAATGTAACACAGCTGTTACATTGGTGCATGCTTGTTAGAGTTTTAACAAAAATAACACAGCATTCATACGTTCTATCACGTGAAAATTGCATGTGGCATGAGAAGATAAAATAACCACATACATGTGTAACAATTCTGCAGCAGACGACTTTGAAAACATATAGAACAAATTATGGAAAATCTCTGAAAAAGAAAGAACATTAATTGAATACTCAATAGAGTTGAACACATGGTGACAAAAGGAGAAATTACTCGTTTTGATCAAATTCTTCTTTTGTCGCCATGATTAAGACATATGAATATATCTGCATAGCGACACGGTAGTATTCAGTTAAAATGGCGCCTATAAAAATGTTCCGAAACCAAGCAGCCGCTAATAAACAGCTTTGTCACCGTCATTGAGTACAAATAGAGTAACCAACAATATCCACGAACATAATCATAATCTCTCTTCATTGCCGTATGCAAACTGTGTTCATACTTTCATTTCCATGTTCGGTTTTAACTTATGCTAATCAAGACCGTTTTCGCAGGGCAATTATGCCTGCAAATGAAATAACGAAGTTGACAATACATAAACCAATCGATCACTCGAAATTGTCGATAACTGGAAGTAATTTACGGGTCCCTCTCAAGTTGGGGTTATCGCGAGTCAAATTGTACATACAAGATACAAGACTTTATTCAGTAATCAGGCCACAGGCCCACAATACAACATTTAATACAAATCATGGAATATATACATGTGACATGCCTATTCAGTTAATTTAAATAATTGTGTCACATAAATTGCTAGCTGCTTAACATTAATCGAATTGTCATTTGCTAAATACAGAAAAAGAATGTTAAATAATTGTGTCACATAAATTGCTAGCTGCTTAACATTAATCGAATTGTCATTTGCTAAATGCAGAAAAGTAATGTTAAAGGCTACGTTAAACAGTATTCCATGTAAATCAGTAGCTTTTTTTTTTCTAAAATCAGCAAATGTGTCACAAATAAATGGTGATATTAGTAAGGTTACACGTTTAGATTTGTGTCAGAAGATACATATCTAGGCTTGCAGTTGTATATATTCGGATGGTGTAGGCTCTAGCATGGTCTTTCAATTACTAATTGAAAGACCATGGCTCCAGTGAGACCAAGTATACACAGGCGGTTAACGCGCGGGATAATGGATCATGGTTATCTATATTCCTTACCGCAGTAAACAGGTAATTGATTAACCCTTTCCCACATACAACAAGTCTGCAGTAAAAGACTTTGAAAATATCTTAGGGAAAACTATGGAAACGCTCTACTCTATAGATCAACGTATAATTACATATTACACACTGCAAGGGGCGTAACTCATAGTAATTATTATATACATGAATAAGACAACATCGGTTGTCCCCCTTATACTATCAATACACTACAGCAGGATACTATAGGCATTTATAGGCATTATTTAATAATGAGCAATGTCTTAAATTGCCAAAATAATGTTTTCAACTATAATATGTAATTATACGTGTTAGAGTGAGGAATTGTGGAATTAAAAGATGGAACCTTAGATGGTGCATGTTGCTTATTTACTCGTGATAGTATTTAGGCCTTGAGCCGGACGAACATTACACCTGCTTTCTCCTTTTGCATAATATGTTCAAAGTCCGTGTAGTGTAGATGTGTCAAAATGCGTCTGCAAGTCGGAATACATGAGTTGGCATCAATTGAAGCTAATGTTCTTTGAAAAAATTACTAGTCGTTTCCAGGGGCGTAGCTCCCTTTAGGCGCTGTAGGCACGTGCCTACACATTTGTTCTCAAATTGCCCTAAAGTGCAGCTGCGACAATAAACATATGCGTAATGTATAAACCAGATCAGCCTGCGCTGTCCGCGCAGACTGATCCGGCCGACACATTCCGTCTTATAGAGTAGTGATTCCTGAAACAGAAAATCCACAGCAGGCGAACAGTGTCTATCCGGTACGCATGTATGGCGTGTTTATGTCGATTCGGGTCGATACCTTTCGCAGAGTCCACAGTGTTGATTTTCTCGAGAGACGGCCTACACATGGATTATTGCCAAGCTACGCCCCTGGTTTCTACACACTCGTTGTCCCAAAATTCAACACATTTTACCTTCAATTTTTAGTTTTCATAGTAGGCCTAGATCTATTTCTCAAACGAACAAAGTGTTCTAGTACCCATGGATTCATCCTCGGTACCCAGGCTATTCATAACATATATGATACCCTGGGCAAATTGGCTAGCGAAACTTCGTAATCATGAATAATTCATGAGGTGAAATACAGTCGATTGATTGGTTCCATACAATAAATTGTGTGCAATGTTCAGCACTACGAGGGGTGTTCGGAAAGTACATGTGTATTGTGTCCAATATAGGCCTAGACAAAGATCTTCTGCAATTATTATACATTTAGTTGCCCCGCTCACGTTTACATAACGTTGCTAAGGTGATAATAACAAGCGTCTTATGTTTTAACTTTGACATTTTGATTCTGAAATGAATAGAAGGTATATAGAGCTATGTATGTTTAAAGAATTGTGTACAAGTATTTAAAAAAAAACTGGCAATTGTCCCGAAACTTTCCGAACACCCCTCGTAGATACGGAGAAAATCGTGGTGCACGCTTTACGAAGGTTCGCTAGCCAATTTGCCCAGGGTATGATATATGTAATGAATAGCCTGGGTACCGAGGATGGCTAAAGGGTTGACAGATAGTTTGTATATATGTAATATGTATCAAACTTGTAAAATGTGAGTGACCTCGACCCACTCACTCTTATTACGGGGTCAACGAATGGGCTAAATGGTAGCTGGGAATACACAAATCCGCAACCTTCAGCATCCGAGGAGAAGGTTTTTACCACTACATCACCGATGTGATATTCCTTGAAGGAGATATGTAATTAGCCCAAGTCCATTGCAGCCATGTTATTCATCCAATATTCAAGGCATGACTTATTAGTGTAGAAGGCCACTTCAGGAATATATCAGGCAAACAAAGTTGGAATCAAGCAGATTCAGAGAAAAAATATTTGCAAGTTGTGTCAAAAAGAGAAATTACACTTGTTTTTGTCACATAGATTTCAAAATTCGGTGGTGAAATTATGCGTGCAAGTAGCGAGGGGTTAATGTATCGTTCTTCCAATAGTCAAAGATGGTTTAATGATAATTCTGTCAAAGTCTTCATGTAATCCCATTAACTTTATAAATTACTTTTCATTATAAATAGTGTTTGTGCGGAAACATACCAAACACAGAACCACACTAATCACGGCAATCAACACAGTGCGATAAATTCAAAGTGAAATCTTCATATTAGTCTTTTCCTATACAATCAGTTTGATGAGGAATTTAGTTTGGACACTTTGTTTTCAAACTATTATCGTAGTTGTGGCTTTAAAAATGAATTTCATTTTAAGAAATACAAATATGTCAGCAGTAAAAATTATTATGTTATACTCGCTATGCTCTTGTGTATATATACTAGGACCAGAGGTATTTATAAACGAATAAGGTTAATTCGTAGACTGACCTTTTCGTCAAACTAATAAAATATAACTTATCCTAAGACATTTCTTGGAAAAAGCAAATTGTATAGTTGTTATGTTTCTCCATGACTGATCAGGTATTAAGGAACTAGTTGAGACTAGTTAGCAAGGGACTCGTTAGATTCAATTGCTATATTAGGCGAAATCCGAAGACACTCATCATTTTGAGACTGGAATCTAGACTATAGTGTTTTACAATATCGGCATTGAATTACTTCACATCTGTCTTTCTATATCAGCTTTCTTTTTCTGACACCATTTCGGGTTCAGAGAGATGTCTTGGTAGTTGCAGATCGTATGTCATGTCAATGAAAATGGAGGATATGTGGATTTTATTTTTTAATAAATGAAAAGACTATTGCCAGCTTCCTTTCGAATCGCAAAATAGATCTTACTTAAAAGTAAAAATGCATTAACGTGTTAGCATGTGAAGCCGGAAAAAGAATTTGATTCGACATCACTTACCCAAAAGAAAGAACTCGGAAAGAAATTTTATGTTAAAATATATGAATTACGTGATAAAAACCAATGTCATCATGACTTGCTTACCTGCAACATGCATTGACAAATTAAAGCAGTATGTGCATACTTTCCACAGGTGTAATTTTGATTGCGATTTTAAAATTGAATTTAGGTGGATGACTCTACAACTGAAAGGGGAGATTGCTGTGTATATTATCTTAACTAAGTAACTCATGAATGAAAGTGCATGCTCTCAAAGCCACGCCTCTTAGCGTAACATATTTCTATATAACCCATACCATTTCACGTGAATCTTTGTAATATTGAATATTTTACTAAGCTAGTCAGCTGTTGTACGCATACACAACACGGCTCTCGTGTTTATACTCTCAAAATGGATTCGCATCGTGGTGCTAGGACGGTATCAAAAGCAATAGAAATTGTGTATCGTGAAATACACTACATAGTTAAAAGTACCACCGACCGATCTATAAGTACCTTCAGATCAACAACGTCTGCAACCTGCTTGTTACATGTGGTTACATGTATAATACTCAAAGCGCATGCCTAATGCTTCCCACCCTTCAGGACATTCGTTAATATACCGTTGTACCGAACACACGCCTACGTTATAATTACCCCACTTCTGACACCATGTTGGTAATAAGGGTAATTTTACAAGCGTGAGAATTATAACGTAGACGTGTGTTCGGTACAACGGTTTATTAACGACTGCCATAGTCAGAGCTGGCGCCCGGAAAGGCGGGAAGCATTAGGCATGCCCATTGAATATTATACGAGACTTGACACTCGACACAGCAAAACAAATTGCACAGTCACATGAATAGGCCCTACAACCGAAAACAATTGGAAGCTAAGAATTCGAGCAGTGGAAAACAACCGAGCAGCCACCAAAGGAAGACGAGCCATACAGCCCGATCACTGAAAGGATCGAGACAACCGATCCGCAAAAAAGAGATAATCCGCAAATTTGTTATAAATATGGACATAAAACACATTAGAACAAAAATGGCTGTCCCGCATGCGGACAACACTGCAATAAATGCGGAAAACAAAATCACTTCGCGACCATGTATAAACAAACACTGACAAGAGAGTTCATGTAGTGAACGGAAAAAGTTGTAGTGATAGCTCTAGTGAGGAATGCTATGCTCATACTGTAAGTGGTTTTTCGAAATCTCGACCAGACCAAGTTTTAGTAAGAATAAGAATGTTTGACATTTGTACATTGATGCTAAAATCGACACAGGCAGCCAAGTAAACATTTTGCCAAGTAAATTGTGTATTGTGTAACAATTGAAAATAAATAACCCCTTGTTTACCCCCTGACTCATAATTGACCTCATATAGTGGGGATCAACTCATAGTAAACAAAAATACGTACGCTGCGAGTGCGTATAAAAATAGGCTCACACATGACCTCCGTGAAGTTCATTATTTCTACATCGTTGATCAAAGGAATGTTTCGACACTAATAAACGTACACACTGCGCAAGAACTTCGTTTGATAAAGCTGACATACGCGATAGATCAGCAAAACCCGCCGACAGTTCATCGAATAGTCACCGAATATAGCGACTTGTTGAATAATTTTAATCTTGATAAAGACCAAGTGGTCGAAAATTCGTTAAACATATATAGTGTAAAACAAAATATGTGTTCATTAATTGCAATATGTTTAGTAAAAAAATAAATATTTATTGGCTCAAAAAAATATTCGTGAACATAAAAATATATATGACACAAGTAAAATAAATATGTTTGATAAAACATTTATGTGCAGTTTAAATCTTTAAATTTATTGAAAAAAAGGGGTATGATTTGCATCATGGGTAATCGGGTTGATTGCAACAAGGAATTTCATTGGCCCTTGGAATTCAATATGCCTACTCGCTACTCGGAGCAGGATTACACTGGAAAACAGGATTACGTCAATACATAAAAGGTCACATCTGGACGACATTTGTAACAAGAATAGTATATGGCTTTGAAGCACTCTATTACACACATGCAGATGTTAATAAGCTTGAAAACTTCCAAACTAAGACTTTAAAACAGATACAACACCTCCATGACAGAAGAGCTACTTCAGCAGCAACTGGACTACTCGGAATCCTACCTATCCACGCTCATATCTACAAAAACACTCTAAATCGACTTTATAACAAATTCCGAATTGCCGAACGACAACTTGCAACAAAGAATATACAGAAAAGAGCTTCATCTCAAATGTAAGGCGACTTCTTGCACAATACAATCTACCTACAGCATATGACCTCATGGATAATCTACCGGAGAAGACAATATTGAAAACTCAGCTAAGAAATGCAGTAAATTCCTACGTTGAAGATCAGTGGAGGTCTGATATCAAACAGAAAAATAGCCTTAAATACCTTAACCCGGAAACAATCAAAGTTGGCTCAGCGCATAAGATTTACACACCAGTTAGAGGGAATAACATTGACGTACAGCGCGCTGAAATAAAAGATAAATTGCTCACTGGAACATACACCCTGCAGTCGAATATATCTCAAGCTGTCTTCAACCAACACGCTGTTGATCCAACCTGCAAAATATGTAAGACAGAACCAGAAACCAGGGACAATTTTATCAGTCATTGCATCCATACAAAACCACAGAGAGACATATATATATAAGGCAAAACTGGGCAATTTTATCAGAAAATATACTAAAAACTCCTGCGATGCGCTTTTAAGTGATCAGGGAACTTTTACCCAGATATTACTCGACTGCTCAGCGTTCCGGTTTGGTACGCAATATACTAAAAAAAATAAAGTTTAGTTAGTACTTTGACATTGCGTTATAATATACACTCGTTGTATTGGCAACTTTTAAAAGCAGGATCTAATCCTGCCGAGCGCCCGAGGCTCCATCTGTTTGGTAGTTCTAGTGTGTACTATTAAAATGAGCCCGTGTTCTACGCGGACATCAAAACCTATGTACACCACGTGCTGACAAAGTCCAGTGTCACTAACTGTTCTGCTATCAGTTTTACAGCACGTGTGATAGTTCAAACATAGGATTCTGAAAGAATATTTGAAAAATGTTGTCATAGGAAGGCGCCCTAGCATGACGTTAAACGACATGCACATCGCCATCGGTATGCTGAATGGTGGAACCAGAGTTAACAACGTCGCACACCATTTTCAAGTGCACGAGCGGACGATTAGTCCAGGTACAGACAAACGATAAGCGTAAAAGATAGACCCCGATCTGGAAGACCGAAAATAACCACGCAACGTGAAGACAGATACAAAGTGACGTCGTCGAGACGTGATCGTTTTTTGACGAGTACTGCATTGGCCGACCTCTTACACGCTGCAACAGGAACTTTCATTCGGCACCGTTTGCAATCGCCTCAGAGGTGCGGCCCCAGAGGCCAGACGTCCGTTAGTTGGAGTGCCGTTAGCGCAACGTCATCGCCATGTTCGTTTGACTGGGCCTGGGCACAACTCGCATGGACAAGACAGCAATGTTCCAGAGTGGTATTTAGCGATGAATCACGTTTAATCCGCAGGCAGCTGACGGAAGACTGCGGATATGGAGGCGAAAGGGGGAACCCCCCCCCCCCCAACATATCGTAGAGAGAGAGATCGGTTTGGATGCGGAAGCGTGAATATATGGGGTGGCATATCACACTCAGGGGCTACACAGCTGGTAACAGTCGATGGTAACCTGACAGCTGTTGGATACCGAGACAATATAATCGGGCCAGTGAGTTTGCCATATCTGCGTCATGGCAGCGCTGACGTCCTGCAGCAGGATAACGCCACGTCACACACCGCCGAGGTAACCTGGGACTTCCTGAGGCAAAACAACGTCTAGGTGCTCGATTGTCCGGCCAGATCCCCGGATTAATCTCCCATAGAGTACCTCTTGGAATATATTGGCCGCAAGGTACGTCAACGCAATGTCAACAACTTAAGGGATCTTGAACAAGCGCTCCTGATGCTGAACAAACAACTCCAGGTCATCATGCAGACGTCTGATCAGCAGCAAGAGGAAGCGCTGTCTGGCCGTCATCAACAAGGGAGGAGGCCACACCTGCTACTGACATTGTCAATAATTTCGTTTTCGACCCCTATGCGACGTTAGTGGTGTTTTACTTCCTACACCTTTTTTTAATTTCTTGTATTGGATGAATTTGAAAGAGATAGCTAGGCTACTATACTGATCTAGGAACAGCATTACTATTTTATTTCTTCACAGCTTCTATGAAATTATCATATCATCTCTAGCTACTGACTAAACTTTTTATTTTGAGTATATTTTTCTGATGCTGACATGGAGAAGATTGGGTTGTTATCCAGACAGTTCATCTGGAAAATACACAGTGCATGCAGTGGAGAGTTGGAAGACAGTAGCCTGTAAACACACTGTTTTCTGAACTTCTTCTTTTTTTAAACCGTTTTTAGCATAATCTATGTGCCACCTTACATAAGTAATACTATCAAGTGTAATTATTTTATTTGAACACTTAACTTTAATTTGGAAGTGCGTTAATTTATACCAGTGATCAGTGTAATCCCTGGGTGCTCCGCAAACTAAACGGAGGAATCTAACTAAAACAGAACAGAACAGAACAGAATATGGCAGCTTCCCAATATTTCAAGGTGATTCCAGGAAAGAAATTGAGCGTTCTTCCTCGTGAGTATTTTAATTAATTAATGGCTATAATGTGCCCTTTATATCAGACCTAGCCAAATTAAACATGTTATGGCAATTGTTGGATCGTCGATTGTCAAGTTAGGTGCGCCTAAGGGCTTCCAGAACTTTCGGCCCCATGCCTTTTCAACCCCAGGTTCCTTAGAACTTTCGACACCAATTTTAGTCAACCCCATTATCGGTTTTAATAGGTGTGAATGGATAGTTTAAGTGTAATAAACAGTTATTAATTTTGAATTTTTAAATTATCTTGTTGTTTTATAAATATTGACTTTGAAAACATTTTGTTTAATATAAATTGAAAAAAACCCAACCAATCATTCAATGAAGTAGAAAACGTTGGGGTGAAAAAAGACATTGCTCATTCTTTTGCCACAATGTCTGCAACATTTGCTGCATAGTATTAAGTAAACAAACAAAGTATGCACACATATATACACTTAAAACATAATATATAGAGTAATAGATCTATAGGTGCTACTTATTTTATAATTTACGAAAAAACAAAAAGATGATTGTAAATTGAAATTAAAGATCATACAGTCAAGTTACCCTTAACAGATCAGTAATGAAACAAAGTAGTGCATAAAAGAAACAGTCAATGTTTGGGAATTTTTTTGTTTATAGTCCACAAGTAAAATCAGTTTCCTTTAAATTGACAAAAACTTTTTCAGTTTTAGTGCAGAAACA